>JAXGGA010017327.1:0-24611 GCA_038373865.1 Uloborus plumipes | reverse complement strand
CCGATTTGTGTGGTCTGATATTTTGGAGCCACGTGTAAACCCTCTAGGAGCAAAGGTGCAAGGCCCTAGAAAAACTATTCCTCTCACGAATTAGGAAAGAGAACAGGAAGTACACATAAGTGTCTTGGTTTCAGAATGTGTAGCAGCTCATGAGAATTTGAACTGCCAAAGTTATCTGCATTTCTTCAAATTTTCAACCGCTTAATATTTTCAAAAGTGAAAATAAAATAAAATATTTTTTTGTGTGGGGGGGGGGGGTTAAAAATTAATAACTAAAAAAAAAAAAAAAAAAAATCTTATTTTACGTTACAACGTTGCAAAACATTTCGGGGGGGGCCCGGGCCCGTCGGGCCCCCCCCCTGGATACGGCCTTGGTGTAAATGTACATATGAAATAAGGTAATGTTTCCATTACAAAACTTCACCTAATTTGCTTAAGCAAATGCTTCATAAAATAAACTATGTAAGGAAAAAAAAGAAAGAAAGTATCAACCCGTCTAAAATTTTAAACGATTGACACTAAAAAATAATTCTTGTTATTCTCTGGTATTTGTTTGTGTACTATTTTAATCAAAGGCTAAATATTAACGGCTTTTCAACTAATTTATATTTCAAAACAACACTATAGATGCTGGTAGAGCCGCTATATAGACAGGCCGACGCATCAAGATTAAGTTTCACCACTTTGGATCCAATTCCTTAACTTTTACTTTCAAATTTTCATTGTTGCCGAGTAGGGTTACCAGAAAAAAGTTTTGGCACATTGCTAAGCTTTGCCAAATCCACGTGCCGCTAATAATTACTAACAGTGAAAACTTACCAAAACGCGAATACTGGCCAGAAAAGGCAACCACTCAAACACACAAACACGCGCTGGATCCAAAGTAGTGAAACTTAATCTTGATGCGCCGGCTCGTATATATAGGGGCCTTAGATGCTGGCGGTTCATAAAATTTTACGACGTATTACGTACGTGGCACGCTAATGAGTTTCATGTTTGCTTCAGTTAAGCCTTCATTCAAAATTTTCATTATCATTATAATCACTGTTTCATATCAGTCACGTTTTGTAACAATGTATTTCATATTTAATCATTTAGGACAAATCGCTTTAATTTTGAGCAAAAATTTGGAGATTTTCCTCACTTTCTTCAGAATTCCTTTATCAAAACTTATGTAAATTAAGACTAATAAAACCTGAAATATTACGAATCAATTAGTACCTGGCACGACTTTCAGTTCGTTGGAGTTAAGGAGAAAACAGAAGGACATAGAAAGATACTCTGTTTAAAATTTTCAAAAAGACCTTAGAAATGAATTTCATTATGCAATCCAGAGAAGCCTGGCGTTCAAAATGGTCATTATTACGATTACTGTGATCCCAATTTCTTTTCGAAAGATTTCTGCAGGTTCCCGTTATCGAACCCGGACCACGAGAGGATGGGACCAATCGGAAAAAAAGACCTTTCTAACAAAAAAAGAATTTTTGAAATCGGTCCAGGCATCTTCGAGTAATCTTATAACATACAAAAAAAAAAAAAAATTTCTCCGACGAATTGTATAACCTCCTCCTTTGTTGAAGTCGGTTAATAAAGGGAATTTAAAAACATTGCTAAATCTCTTTCCACAGAAGGACAAGTTTAACTCAGTGGTTGGCAAAACTGCATTTCTTTTGTAGCGAACTACAACTACAACTACTTTGTAGTTGTAGTTGTTTCTCTGCATTTCTAGTCTTTTCTCTACGTTTATTACTCTATAGTTATAAATGTAGTTGACTACAACTGCAACTACTTTTTTTTAAATGTAGCGACTACAAACTACTTTTGAATTGTAGTCACTACTTCGCTACTTTTAAAAAAATAAATAAATAAAAAAGATACACCGTTTGAGGATTGGCTGAAAAGATTCGAAAAGTGGTTTACATTAATAAATCTAGGAATTGTCTTTGAATTTATTTGTTACTTTTCCTTTTTGTTCCTTTTTTTTCCTTTTTTACTAAATTTTTTCCTTTTTAGAATTTTTTTACAATTTTTACGAATATTCGCCACAAGAAAGGATTCAAAAGTTGAAATTTCGAAAGAATTCCACCTTCAATTTTTTTAAAAATTTCCTGTCAAGGAATATTTAGGAACATGAAAATTATTTGAAGGAATATAAAAATTATTTGAAGGAATATAAAAATTATTTGAAGGAATATAAAAATTATGATGCCAAATAAACCAATGACATCAAACAGACAGAATGTATTTCGTCAAAATGATGTATCTAAGGGTCAGCTCATATTTTTATGGCTCTTATTTCTCATTGCGTCCGCTGCTATACTCGTGCAAGATTTGCACCAGTCAGAGTCAAAAACTTTGTTTTTTTCCTTCGTTCTTTTTTTTAAATTTTTTTCATAAATTTATCTATTTTTTTTAATCTAAAAGTAGTTTCCAAAAATCGCTACAAACTACTATTTTTTTTGTATCGCGCTGCTCACTACTCTACTTTTTTTTTTAAAGTAGTGCGCTACACTACAAACTACTAAAAAATGTAGCTACTACAGTAGTTTCGCTACTTGTAGCGCGCTACTTCCGATCACTGGTTTAACTACACTTTTGCACTTTTAACCCATTAATGCCTAGCGTCCCTTTTTAGGGACGGTCCGAAAAATGTGTCTGAATTTTCCAAAAATGAACATTTCAACCAAATAATTGTGTTCAATTATTACTTTGGTATTGCTTCAATTCTGTATTAACAGATTTCAGCACATAACCGCTGTAAAGAGTGATCTGTAGCCATTTGATTATGATCTTTATCAAAAATTACATCATTCACAATCTCAAGAACAAAAAGCTAAGTTTTTAAAGTTATTAACAAGTAAATCTATCTGTGTTTGATATATGTGCTACTTTGATCGATGTTTTAGTTTACCTTTTTTTGCAATTTTGTAAATTTTAATTTTTTTTAGGATTTTATAGCAATTTAAGAACGTCCCTAAAAAGGGACGCTAGGCACCAAAGACTGCATTGTTTAACCGTGGCTGATTTCTTGCTTAGAATCTGAGCCAATATTTAGAAAAGTGCCAATTTGAAGTTGGAGTTTTCTGAAAAAAAAAATTTTTTTGCAGAAAAAAACTAATATTGGATTTTAAGTCTAAATTGGGTCTAAATGCAAGAAAATAAAAGGGGGAGGTCAAGGAAGTTATTTACCCCTTCCTTAGATTACTCACTTTTAAGCCGTTACAGATCTGATGAATGTTACAGATCTGATGTTAATATGAGCTACATATTTGAGTTTATGCTTTGAGTCTTCGTTAACATCTCTAAATATGATATCATTTCCTTGCATTTTTAACATAGAAATAAGATAATTATATTAAAATACATATATTAGGCTAAAAAATCAAATTTCATTATAAAAAAGCATTTCTTGGAATTAAAAATGAGCGATAAGGTTTTTAGATAAAATAAATTATGAGATTACCAAATCCAAGCTAATACAACATTTGTTTTATTTTGAAACACACAACTTCAACTTTTTCAACACACACTCTGCTGCTTGCTTTTCTTTAATTAGTTGCAGGAAATTTAATTTCTTGATCTGAAATTCAAATTTAGCATGCTAGTTATTATCTAGTTATTTAGCGAAGTTATGAGAAATTGAAGCACCAAAAAATAAATAAATAAATAAAATAATAATAATTAATTAACTTAATTTCTGCAGTGTCAATTTTTCTTATTTTACTAACTTCTATTGTTAGGTCATACAAACCACAAATGAAGCAATTGTACTAAAACTCATTGCTTTTCATTTTTTAAGAACAAAAATATTCAATATATATGGCTAAAATCTAAGATTTTTGCTTTTTATAATTCTGAAACGAGTGAGTTAGTTCTGTAACATATTCGCTGTTTTTCAATGTTACCGCTCTGACTGTTACCGATCTGACAAACTGACAAAGTTTTTTTTTTATTTCCGAGTCAATCGCACTAAACCAAAATCAAACACGTGGATTTTTCACTTGCAATAAAGGACTATACTTATATATAAAATAATTTTTAAAATAATAAAAACTGCGCAGTTTAGAGCGTGTTACCGATCTGATGACTCAAATGACACACATTTTATAAAATCACTTTAAAAAATCTTACCTACAATTTTAGATGCAGAAATGCAAATTTTTAATTACGATTCGATAAAACATCCCACCAGGTACTCAGTATCACGTGGTATAGGTACAGGAAATAATTTTGGGAGCTTAAACATAGATCGGAAGTTATTGTTACCACTCTGACGGTGGAACTTGGGACACGCTTATTTCGCATCGGCTAGAAAATCAGAAATCGATTAAAACAAAAATGAAGTAAAATGTTAACAAAGGGGTAGAGATAGAATCGTTTTTTGTGCAAGTGCATTTTTTTGGGAAGTTAGAAAGTGCGCATGACCTGTTTGCATACTAAGCTTTGCTACTGGGGACACGTTACCGATCTGATTCTTGATGTATAGAAACAATATTTTCTAAAGAAAAAAAAAATTTTTTCTGATGTTATTAGATGAAATGAAAGCAGAACCTTATCTTCTTTCTGGGGAAAATTATTTTTTTAACTAGTTATTGAAATACTAGTGAAAATTCACTTGGGACTCAAATTGGCACTTTTCTAAATATTAGCTCATCTATAATTTATATCAAAAGAAGGTAGTAAATGTTTTTAGACTGAAAAACAGATAATAATTGTCATTTTTAAAACTTATTTTATTTTAAAAATCTAATTAAATTAAATTAATTAATATATAAACTTAATTATACAACGTTCTTAAATATTTTCTCTCCTTTTTTTTAATTACAAAAAATACTCAAGGTAAATTTTGAAAGAAAGCTATTTCAAAAATTTAATTTTTTAAAACACTAATTATTCGTTGTATTTAATTACTTTTCCATTATGCATTTAGGTGTTTATTACTGTTTAGTCTGACTGTTGGGGGAAGAAGCCCTAAGCTGTTCAGAAGCTTAGAATTTCACCTTGATGAAGAATTCAAGGATTGCATATGTGTCTGTTGTTTGGGAAAAGGGGGGGGGGGGCTTGCAGATTTAATTTCAGAATTCCCTGAGCATGCCAATTTTGATCTCTACTGTGAGAATTTATTCACTTCTCTTGCGCTCCTACGTGATTATTTGTCTCAGCAAGGTTTTGTGCAAGAATCGGATTAAAAAATGCTCATGAACTAAAGTTACGTTGTTCAAAAAAGAAAAGAGAGGAAGTTTTGAATAAATGTCGATGACAGGTAAAATAATATTACGTTGGTTCGGTGGAATAATAGCAATGTTATAATTATTGCATCGAATCTTCATGGAGTTTATCCTATTGTAAAGGCTAAGCGATTGTCCAATAGCGAAAAGAAAGTAATTGAAATTGATGAACCAAATATATATGGTTGCTCAATACAAACGTTGCATAGGGAAAAAGATGCCATGCATCAAATATCGGGAACTACCGGTTTTTGATCCACTCTAAAAAATGGTGGTAGCCTCTCTTCATTTTTTTAGCCTACTTTCCCGTTAAAAATAAAAGAAAGACGAAAAAAGTATTAAAAGTAGCTTAATGCATCTAAAAAATATCGCCAAGTCCAAAAAATATCGCCAAGTTAAAAAATATCGCCAAGTCAAAAAAAAAATATCGCCAAGTGAAAAAAATAAAAAGGTAAAATGAATATCGAAAAATTAAAAATTTGAAAGTAGGGTATTGAGATGGGGAATTTGTGTGTCGGTCGGTCGGTCGGTCGGTCGGTCTGTCTGTCCCCCCCTAATAACTTTTGAATGAACAGTCCGATTTGGACAAACTTTTTTTTGTTGGAAAGATCTCGGCGAGTACAGCTCATTCCCATATTTGATTTTTTGATTTGAACAATTTTTGGTTCAAATTTGAGCCGTTCAAACAACCGGTCCCGCGATACTAACTTTTTAATGAACAGTCCGATTTGAACGAACTTTTTTTTGTTGGAAAGAACTTTTCAAGGATACTTCATTCCCGTATTTACATTTCCGATTTGAACAATTTTTCGTTCAACATTGAACCGCTCAAGCAAGCTGTCACCCCTAATAACTTTTGAGTAAACAGTCCGAAAAAAAATGACTGACTGTGCAGACGATTTTTTGTTTATTTATTCATTTGTTTCATTGAATTTATTATTATTATTATTATTATTTTTGGCAGACGATTTTTTTTGTAACAAAAATGTTTCATTCACGAGGGCATTTTATTCTTTATTTATATTTAACAACTGGCAACGGATTAAAAGTGAAATTCGAGACATTTTATCAACGGACGAGTTTTTTTTTCTTTTTTTTTCTTTCTTTGATAAAATGTGTTTTGATGTACTTTGTACTTTTAATTTTTTTTTTTGAAAACAATTGAGGAATTTTTCTACGGAAGAACTGTAACAGTTACATTCTTTAAAAGGTGCGACAAAACTTTATTTATTCATTAATTTACTTTTTATGTGTCTATTTCATCTGATGAGAGGGGTATATTTTGCTTTTAGAAATCAGCTTCAAGTGCTAAAAAGGTATGTTTGACATAATTTTTAGTCTTAGAGAATCAAGAGAATAATGATCAGATGCTAGAATGCCGATGTCGATGTACGGGAAAGTAGGCTCGTTTAGTTCTTGACAGAACTTCTTGTTATTTTAGAAGCTGCTGTACAACATGCATTGAGCTCAAGAGAGTTGAGTTAGGTATTATGAGGCTAGTTGTTATATTGCTTTAAATAAGATTTAGGTAAGATGTGCCCATTGAAGTAAAAGACCTTATCGGAATGCAGCAAATGCAATACGTAGGTTTGCAGAACAAATGTTTTGCTGACTTTCATACTCAACAACACCAATATTTCCTTGTTCTCTGAATCTACTTCCCAGTTTATGTTAATTGCTGCTTTTATTTCTTCTTATAAATTGTCATTTCCAATATTACATCGCAGGCAGAAAAAAAATTTTGGTAAAAAAGTATGTACCCTCTGGTGCCTAGCGTCCCTTTTTAGGGACGATTTTTTTTTCTTAAATAAAAAATTTATTTTTTACATCATAATTTTTTAACTATTTTTCCTGTTCATTAAACACTATTTGTAACCAGTATACAAAATATCGTTGAAAAAAAAAATGTCAGGCATTAATGGGTTAATATGAACTTAATTTTAGATGCTCAGAAATAGGAAAATCTCAAACTTCTCCAACGGAAAAAATTCCAAGTGGTACCTTTAAAAAATTCCAAATGGTACCTTTAAAAAATGACTTTTGACGATTTTTGGTGATATTGCGTGAATTTCCTAGGAAAAGTAGACCACACATTTGAAAACAAGTTTGAGGAAAAAAATGTGCTACAGAATGTTGTAGTAAAGAAATTTTTCCGAGGGAGCTGAGCCGGGCTTAAATATTCCAGGGGGAGCCAGAGCTCCCCCAGCTCCCCCGGTTCCTACGCCCCTGAGTATAAACTGTTTTGATTACTTTAACTAACTTGTCAGTGTTTTCTAATTTAACTTCACCCATATAAATTCATTCGGAACTTAACTAAAGCCGTTATTTCTGGTTGAACTGGAACGAAAAAAATACGGCTCGAAGCCCTACTGCGAATTTTACCCCTAATTTAGTTCAGCAAGTATTTTTTTTTTTCGTTTGGATTTCTTCCAAGTAATTCTACTTCCTACTCTTGAAAATATTTAAATCTGTTTTGGTGAAACTAAAACTGGAACTGAATTTATATATATTTCTTTAGTTGAATCGAAACGAAAAAACTTACAGCTCGAAGCCTCGCTTGTAACCTTACCCCTAATTCAATTCAGTTTACGGTTCTTTTGTGAATGGATTTTCTGAAAACACTTCCACTTCAAACGCCTTCAAATATTTGAATCTCTCAGTTTAGCTTGGAAACACTTAATTATGAGTAATTAAAAATTTATATGTCTTTCAAAAACATTACATTCTGCTTAATTTAGCGACTGTTAAGTCTGTCCTAACAACGCATGTTTCAAAAACGGAACTCGTAAAAACTTTTCTTTAAGAGCAAATAAAAAAAGGATCAGAAATGTTTCTTTTCTTCAAAGTATAGCGTGACAATTAAATTCTCCCGCTAGCTAGCTGTCGAAGACACACACGCCAACGTTCACTGGAACCGCTATCTTTAATGACTGCTTGTATTCCATGTTCCATTGTTTCAGAAACTTTTCTACAAAATGGCGCAGCCGATGAATTAAAGATGAAATTAACACTTCTATCAGCAACCAGTTTACTGTTTACACAGGTCCGCAATAGTAAAATAAACTCGTTAAAAATGCCCTAAATATTTAAATGCGCGAAACATAGCGGTAATGATACATGAAAACGTATCTAATAGAATGTATTGATTATACATTCATGTCGATGGTAATCTTAACTCAGAAGTATACGTCACGAATATTATGTAATCTTTATTTTAATATACTTCATGCATTAAAATTTCATGAACTGAAATGCTTTAGTTGGGTATTTTATTAATCGGTTGGTTTTCCCGTTCTGTTTATTAGTGTAACTATCAGAGTCTATGATAGAGATCAGGAGTAGAAGTTTGATACTCTTTATCAACGATAGGAAGAATCAAAAGAACGAATTCTTAATGTTAATTTGATTTAAATGGCTACGAAGTTAAATAAGAGTAAGTTTTCTTACTTTATTGGGTAAGTTTTCCTTAACGCAAAGGCAAAATATTTATATGTAAATGTTTCTTAACTTCAGAGTTTGAAGACATTTCAATAAAGTTTTCGGCACAAAGAATCTAATATGTTCGAAAATGAGAAATGCAAAAAATGAATTGGAATTTGGTAAAAAGGGGAAAAACTTCAAAACAGAAGATTGCGAAACGAAACAAGACACTGCTTTCAGTCATTTAGCGTATGCAAAACGATTTCATGTTTTTGAAAGCTAATTTTAACAATAAA
Organism: Uloborus plumipes; assembly: GCA_038373865.1. NCBI lineage: Eukaryota > Metazoa > Arthropoda > Arachnida > Araneae > Uloboridae > Uloborus > Uloborus plumipes. The sequence continues at coordinate 15,667 of JAXGGA010017327.1, read as the reverse complement.
AACTACTTTTTAACAATAAAAACTGTTTCTTAGGCAGGAATTCAAGTGAAACACGGACGATCGCAACTCACCAATGCAATCGCAAATTCCAAAATTTGGATTCAAGTGAAACGAATTCACTTGAATTCGACTTACAGTAGCGGTTGCAATATGCGATCGCCTCGAAGCGACTGCAATGGTGTTTCACTTGAATTCGGCCCTAAATTAAAACGTTAATTAAAATGAACTTTTTAAAATGAAAGAGTGTTATTTTTTTCTATTGTCATTTTAAATACGTGTTATAACAAAGTTCTAACAATTGTTTTTATTCTAATTATTAATGACATATTTTTTCTCAGGTACCACTTTGAAAATGTGTTTTTAAATAAAATTGCAATTGCTGTTTTTAGAAGGGACTTTTTCTGGCTTCGATCCATAAGTAGTCAAATTTAAAGCGAATGTTTAATTAATAAGTAGTCAAATTTAAAGCGATTAAGCCTAATTAATGATTAGTTAGTTCTTGAGAGGAAAAAGTAATGATCAGGAATGTAGAATTGCAAGCAACAATTACAGAAATCGAAAATATTTTAAAATTACTCAGTTTTATTCCCCCAAAAGGTATTTAAGAGGGAAAAAGAGAAATCATTCATCCGATAGCATTTCTTTCATCTTTTAAACTTATTTTTAAATAATTTAATTTCATTTTCAATTATTTACATTAATTCTCATCGAAATTTTGTTGGAAAATTGTGTCTGTTTTCATTGTTTATTTTCCTAATTAGATTTTTTTTTCTTCTTCCCCAGGAAAGTAAACAAAATGGATGCGTGGAAAATTATGAATCAAAGAATAGGTAAAGAAACACTAGCTAACTTTAGAGAGAGAGACATTACCTGCATTAAAATGAATACAGAGCGGGAAAAAATAGAAGCAGTGAACTGATGCATCTTCTTTTTTTTTCTTTTTACTTTTACACGGACTGCATCCAAATCCGTTAAAAAGAGACTGCTATTTTACTATGATTCTTTTAATATATTTTACCTTACATTTCGTTGTGAAAAACAAAGTATCAACTTGCAGTTATTACATTAAAAAAATGTGTTAAAATGTGGTTTGGGCAGGAATTCAAGTGAAACACGGACGATCGCAACTCATCAATGCAATCGCAAATTCCTAAATTTGGATAAGTTGCAATCGTTACGAGATCCCTATCACTAATCCATTGATAAATTCCCATGATAAAAAGTTTCGCGTTATCTGGCATATTTCCGACTTTCCCTTCGGAAAACCAGAAGTTCAATAACCCAAGATCATGATGTATTTTCCAAGCGCAATCTTTCGTTTTCTCCGAAATAGCCGGATATGAAGTGGACATTAGCGAGATGAGAGTAAAAATTTTATCGTCTGCGAGGTAAATTATCACTGCGACTTCAACTCTGCGTGCAAATTTCATTAATGGAATTTCATGAGATTTACTTGAGCATTAAGATATCGTTCCTTCGCAGCAGAAAGAGAAAATGGTAAAAATGGAATTAAAAAAAGAAAGAAAAGTTTTAGGGTGGAGCGTTTACATTAATCACTTGCAAGTTTTTGTCAGGTAAAAAGCCTAATATCTTTTTACATGCATTAGAAATATTTAGAAAATTATAATGTGACCTATGATTTTTTTTTTTTTTTTTGACTTGGAACTTGATGATTTTAAAAGTTTTGCTTCCAAACTAAATTTTTGAACAAAGAAAAATGAAAGAATATTTTAGTTATTTATGTTCTGAACTACTGTTGAAATTGAAAAAGCTAAGCTCTTTAACCAAAAGAATATACTCAAAGCTTAAATATTAAAAAACATCCCTTTGACAGATTTTGCACCTGCCAGTGAAAGATTCTACTTTTCTAATTATTTCAAGAGTGAATGTTTTCAGCCATCAAAAAATGTAATGCATTTTTTTTTCTTCTTAATTTTAGATTTTCTTCTGAACATAAGCAATGATTTTCCCGTAATCAGACGATAGAAAATTATATAAACACGCACTGTGTCAAATTTATTTTTCATCGCATAGTTTCATTTTTTACCTTTTTAAAAACACAGTTCGCTAAATTGCTATGTTTCAGTTCACTCTACAAAATAATGTTTTTTTTTTCCAGTTTAAATTTACATTTGTTAACTTTTCTACGAGATATTCAATGATGCATGCTGTTTCACTTTTTAAATTCTACAGTCTATGTTTTTATCCTTTTTCTATCCCTTTTGTTTTAAAATAGTTGAATGACTAAGAAAAAGAATTTCCCTTTTTTTTCTGACTTTCTTTTTAATGTTTGACATTATCAATTTCTTCTTATCCCGACTGAGAAGTCCTCTGGTACGATTAAATGCAACGAAGAAATGTGGATTAGGACACTTCTGCAATTTGATGTTGAAATGTATGCAAGCAGCAAACAGACATTTTTAGAACAGAAAGATAATTTTTCTTCATGTAGATTCTACAAGTTAGCATTCACACCTCAAATGAACTATCATTTCATTTCATTTCATTTCACACCTCCAGGGTCCCCGTACCTACCACAGCTTCGTGGTTTAACCGGGATAGGGCCCTGAAGGGCGCTCTGTTCTTAATTTTAAACCAGAACCTAGGGTCGAGCAAACCCTAGGCTCAGCACCCCCAGAGGTATCGTTTCACTTGGAGGACTTTGTGACCACGACATTTTTAATGCCTCCCAGCCACCATTAATCAAGGCGGTGGATCTTTGATCGGCTGGGATCGAACCTGGGTCCCTCCGGACACGAGTCCGATGCCTTACCGATCGGGCCACCACGGCTCAAATGAACTATCAGAGATGACGAAGTCTCATTGGGTAATGGTGACTGAGAGAGGTAAAACCAAGACCGTCATAATGAGGCATCTACATTATCCATCATGCAAAATTGAAAAGCTTTACCTCTTTGGCAAATTTCTCAAATTCGTAGCGTGTTCAATAGGGTGAGTCGAAAAAATCGATTTTTTTATTTCGAAATCGCATTACCTCTCAAAAGTTGTGGTTTAGTATCCACAACTTGGGAAAAATAAGAAAAAAATTCTAAGTTGACGTCTTCGGTTCGCGCATGAGGCTCAAAGTTGGAAAAAATATGTTTAAAATGGAAATTTTCAAAAAGAAAAAAGAAAAAAAAAAAACTGTAACTTTCTGTAATGCAAATACCATAAGCTGTAAATATTTTGTGCATTTTTAATCTAAAAATATATTTTATAGCTTTTACATACGATCTTTAGTTTGCACATCAGCCTTAAATTGGGCTAAAATCGCCTACAATGTCAAATTTCGAAAATATCGATTTTTTTTATTTCGAAATCGCATTATCTCTTAAAAGTTGTGGTTTAGTATCCACAACTTGGGAAAAATAGGAAAAAAATTCTAAGTTGATGTCTTCGGTTCACGCATGAGGCTCAAAGTTGGAAAAAATATGTTAAAAATGGAAATTTTCAAAAAGAAAAAAGAAAAAAAAACTGCAACTTTTTGTAATGCAAATACTAGAAGCTGTAAATATTTTGTGCATTTTAAATCTAAAAAAATATTTTATAGCTTTTACATACGATTTTTTGTTTGCACATCAGCCTATTGGGCTAAAATCGCCTACAATGTCAAATTTCGAAAATATCGATTTTTTTTGTTTCGAAATCGCATTACCTCTCAAAAGTTGTGGTTTGGTATCCAAAATTTGGAAAAAATAAATAAAAAATGTAAGTTGACTACTTCGGTTCGCGCATGAGGCTCAAAGTTGGAAAATATATGCTAAAAATGGAAATTTTCAAGAAATAATTTGAAAAAAAAGTAATTTTTTTTCTATCGAAATTGCTTTAAACTGTTAGTAGATAACATAAGTTGAACCCAAAAAATTATATATAACTTTTAGAAGATACATTTTGTTTGTGCATAAGGCTCAAGATATGAAAAAAAAGTCAAAAACTGAACCAGAACGCATTATGTCGGCGCTGTGCCGGTATATTTTTGCTCTACAGCCGACTTTTCTAGACATTAGACATATTTTAGGAGACAGTTCAAAGTCCCTGCAGTCTGCACTCCCTTTGGTTGTCACTTAGTCAGCTAGACCCGCCAAACAAACAGCATCTTTAATTAGCAACTGAAAGTGAATCAAAGTGTTTTAACCACATGTGCAGATGTGTTGTTAGCTTGCTTTGAAGAAAAATCGCAATCTGTAAAAGGCGAACCTTTTTCAAGGATTTCAGATTGCATAGCTCATAGAAGAAATTTACTGCAAAGCTTCTATACCAACGGTCAGTCATGTACGTATTGTAAAATTGATAAAGGATTACCATAATACTACACTTTGAGAAAGTCATTTAGTCGTGATAAAGATAAATTGAACTTCAAGACAAAACTCAATCATTTTGTTAATTGAGCGAAGTCTAAACTTTTTGACGTTGCTTCTTTCAAGTGTGCAATGAATTTCTCGTGTTCTTGTGCTAAAAAGCCAATCTCTTGTAGATGTACACTATACATCTGTACATTGGTATAGAACGCACATTGGTATTACCACTGTACATTGGTATAGAAGCTTTGCAGTAAATTTCTTCTATTTAAGCAGATATGCAATCTGAAATATTTGAAAAAGGTTCGCCTTTTACAGATAGCGATTTTTCTTCAAAACAACTTAACAACACATCTGCACATGTGGGTAAAACACTTTGACTTAACCCTTTCGGTGCACCAAAAAACGGACAAACAATTAAACGTTTAGAAGTTTTCCGGGGTTCCATTATTTATTATTCGGATAACGGAGAACAGTATAACAAAACTTGAGCATAAAAATATGCTATAAAGTTACAAAAAAAAAACCTCACCCAAAGCTAAACACGCTATACTTTTTGATCCACTTTCAGTTGCTAATTAAAGATAATGTTTGTTTGGCGGGTCTAGCTGATTAAGTGACAACCAAAAGGAGTGCAGACTGCAGGGACTTCGAACTGTCTCCTGGAATATGTGTAATGTCTAGACAAGTCGGCTGTAGAATAAAAATATACCGGCACAGTGCCGACGTAGTGCGTTCTGGTTCAGTTTTTGACTTTTTTCATATTTTGAGCCTCATGCAAAAACAGAATGTATCTTCTAAAAGTTATATGTATATTTTTCGGTTCAAATTATGTTATCTACTAACAATTTAAATCAGATTCGATAGAAAACAATTACTTTTTTTCTTCAAATTATTTTTTGAAAATTTCCATTTTTAGCATATATTTTCCAGCTTTGAGCCTCATGCGCGAACCGAAGGAGTCAACTTAGATTTTTTTTTATTATTTTTCCCAAATTTTGGATACCAAACCACAATTTTTGAGAGGTAATGCGATTTCGAAATAAAAAAAATCGATATTTTCGAAATTTGACATTGTAGGCGATTTTAGCCCAATTTAAGGCTGATGTGCAAACTAATGATCGTATGTAAAAGCTATAAAATATTTTTTTAGATTAAAAATGCACAAAATATTTACAGCTTATGGCAGTTGCATTATAAAAAGTTACAATTTTTTTTTTCTTTTTTCCTTTTGAAAATTTCCATTTTTAACATATTTTTTCCAACTTTGAGCCTCATGCGCGAACCGAAGACGTCAACTTAGAATTTTTTTCTTATTTTTCCCAAGTTGTGGATACTAAACCACAACTTTTGAGAGGTAATGCGATTTCAAAATAAAAAAATCGATTTTTTCGACTCACCCTAGTGTTCAAGCTCCAAAACTTCGGATTGGCATGTCTATGTATTAGAGTGAGCAAGTACGCGAAATATATTTTTAAGAGCATCAGACATAATCGTTTTTATTCTTAGCAATTATTCCCTACAGCACTTCAATCGATCGAATGACATTAGAGTCTACCTTTAAGCGATTCTAAAGTACGTTTGATAGAGAACAGAGAAAAGAAAAGAAAAGAATGAAAAGCATTCGTGTTCATTCTAGAATGAAAAAAAAAAGAAGAATTGGTTGCCATTTTTACTAGATCGTTTGCTTTGAGCTTTTTTCTAATTAATCTGCGTGGCAACAGACCATCTAGGTAGCATTTTGTTTTACTTCTCTCTCTCTCCCTCTCTCTTATAATAAACGCTCGCTCTTCTTTCTTTAAAAGGAAATGGTGGCCTTAATACACTCAAAGGCGTGTGTTTTTGTTTCAAGGTTAATGTCAAAAGCATTAGCGTACCGGAAAAATAAATAAAAGATAACCTTCATAAACAGCTTTTTACGAATTCTATTTGTTCTAAGTTAATTTTTATAACAAAACAACATTTCTTTGTTCTGTAATTTGAATTGCCATTGAAATTACTTAATGTGACAAAACTGTTGCCCACAAATTTATTGCCATAAGTAATGTTCGTACCATTTTTTTTTTATATGAATATTTTTTTGTGAAAATTACATAAAAGAATTTTGGGCCAATCCATGGTTACGGTCGTTACATTCACACAACTTCAGCTGCTCATATTTTATTCACAAATGCAGTTAAAGTTTTAATGAAAACAGGAAATGATAAAGCTCCTCCCCAACATGATTATCACCAAGCGTTAGTTTGAAATTATTAGTGGAAGTTGTAGAAAAATCTCGAAAATGTGTGGTTACGGTCGTTACAAAAAAAAAAAAAAAAAAAAAAAAGACATGATTTTTTGAGTGCTATGAAACACTGCCCCTTTTCTGTGAATCTATTGTACGTATGATCTTCTGGATTTTTATAATAATTGCTCAATAAATAAGGCATGATATCATACAAAGAACTTAGTTTTTTTGTTGAAAAATCAATTTCTATGAATTTTTTATTGCGGTTACGGTCGTTACAAAAGCGGTTGCGGTCGTTACACGTCCGACTATTTTCAATATATATGTTGCTAAAAATGAGTAAACGGCTATTTTAATTCATTTTCCCCCCATATATAAAATCAAATAATGGACATATGAGCAGAAAGGTTCTGCAGTTAGTCCACATGATTAGATATAATCTTCAATTGATTACTAGAGACTTCGGAAGCTTTCTGCTACGTAGCCCTTGAGTTCCTGTTCCCCTGTTTTCCCACGAAACTTCACCAGAATACCCACACCTCCCAGTCTCTCTTCAGATATTTTAGCTCCACTAAGTCCTCATAATCATCTGTGACTTGAGCTCTGTATTTTTTCATTACTTCGCTTAGAAAATTTTCTACAAATTCGCTTATTAAATGGTATTGATTGTACCGGGCACTATATTGCTTCAACTACACAAGTGTTCGCTTCATTAAACATTTTAAAAATACTCACACATTAAGATTTTTTTCTGCATAAATCATTTGCCCTCATCCGCTCGTTATCGAGATATAAGATTTTAAAGGATTAAATTTAAGTTAAGCTCCAAATTTAAAGGGTTCTGGTGCAATAGCAGGCCGACTATTTCACCATCTGCATGTGATAGGACATCTATCTGCAAAGCATGCGAAAGATGTCTCCCATCATTGCCTGAAACTGACTAAATTTGCCCACTTTATAAAATTTCGGCAGACTTTAGGACTTTATAATTAAAAACGAGGAGGTGAGTGCAAATAATTTATAAATCCAGCAAAATGTTTTACTACAATGTTTTAAATGCAAATAACTTGATTTTTTTTTCATTATTTCACTTTTGTATGGTTTCCTGGTGAACATCGAATGACCCCTGAGTCAAATTTGTCTAAGAACTAACGTAAACGGTATTTATAGTAGGAAAGCTCCTTTATAGGAGCTTTCCCACTCTATAAGAGACGAATACCCCCAAAGTAACTTTCAGATGCATCGGTGGACTTATGTACCAAATTTGGCAAAGATCCGACGTGAACTGTGAATTTAGACCTAAAACATGTAACACCCATAACCAACATAGCACAAAAACGAAAAGGTTTTTTGAATAAATTATTAGTGCATGTTTTTAGAATAAATGAGTATACTATAAAACCTAAATGGCAAACTTCTATCTCAAATAGTTATTGTTACAGAATAACACATACTTGTTTTCGGTTACGCTCCTTACAAAGATTCTAGATAATTTTGCCTGCCGGTAATTAAAACGTATACAGCCTACAAAGAAATTGATTGCTATAAAAGGTCAAAGGGGGTGCTTACTAAAGCACTATAATTCGTTTTCTTCCAAATTGAACACGGTGTGGTCAGGGCCTAGGCTGGAAACTTGATAATTTTTAACTGAAAAAATGGGTTAGAAAAACTGTAACTTAGGGACGTTGAAACCATGTTTACAGTAAAAATTGGGATATTTTACACTTTGAATTAGGAAACTATGCTTTCTTTTGAATAAAATGACATATAACGTGTTATTATTAAGTGAATTTCATATTTTAATGTCTATGTCCTATTTCTCATGGATTGGCCCTTTTACTTTATTTATTTATTCTTCTCACTCCAACTGAGTAAAATAAAAATTTCCAAATTCTAACATTACTAATTAACATGTCTCAAACATTAAAAAACATAAAGTAAATATTTTTAATGCAAATAAAATAAATTTTTAAGGTTGAATTTGGATAACTATTTGAAAGAACAGTTTGTCATTGTTGCCTAAACGTTTCTAAGTACAACAATTCTTAACAAAAGATATATTTCTTACTAGCGGTACCCGCACGGCTTTGCCCGTGGTATAAAATTAAAAGTTCATTTGTAAAATAATTGATATATCAGAAAAAATGCTCTATTTTAGTTTTATTCAACTATAATTCCTTCAAAGTGATATAAAGATCTGATATGGACCCCACACTACTTAATTTTACGTGTAAATTTCTTAGTAGATGCCTTAAGTGCTAAAATAGTGCTTGGAATGAGCAAGATAACAATTCAAACATTTGTAGCCCTAGTTTGCTACGAAACAATGCAAAAAAATATTTTACAATGATTAATCTCCTAAAGATCGTCGTTTTTAACATCATTCAGTGGATTTTTCGCAAAATATCGCCAACAGCGCCAAATTGAACCTAAATCAAAAAAAAAAAAAAAATTTCGCCAATTTGGCGTCAAATATTTGGCGATCAAAAGCTTGGCGATATATCGCCAAGTGGTCGCGCCAATTCATATCACTTTTGTTAACCAATTCATATCACCTTGCATTGAAAACACTGATTTACCCGATAAATGGGGTAAAACACCCCCTTAGAACATTCGAATGCAACCCCAAGGGAGATGGACAAAAATAAGCCAAAAGAGAAAATAAGAACAGTTTTGTTGATAACAGAAACCAACAGAAATCTTACCAAAGTTTAAAAGAAGAAGAAAGTTTTCTTTCCCAGCTTAAAAAACAAAACAATACATTTTCCGAAACGAAACACTTTAAAAAAACGATGCAATATCGAAATTGATACGATATTTCGTTAATCTGTGCTTTAGGTACCCTTTTCTCGCTAAATGAACGATAGGCGCGCCAAGCGTGGTAACCCTAGCTATTTTGCGTAGTTGACTTTTTGAAAACACGCCAAGCAGGGTCCCAAAGCATCTTCACCGGGAAAAAGACAGGGTTGCCAGAGAATTGGAACAAAAAATACTATACCTCCTCTAAAAAAAATATTACAAAATACTACTGTTTCCAAACGTTGCCAAAATCAATGTTGCTGAAATGCGAAATCTATGAAAATGGAAAAAAAAATCCGCCAAATCTTTTAATTAAGTCATTATTATATTGGAAACAGGGTTGCCAGAAAAATACTACGCTCCTTATTTGGGCCGAAAAAATACTACCGTAGAATCAAAAATACTACGTCTGGCAACCCTGGAAAAAAAACGAAACAAAAATAAGTATGAACACGTAACCATAGTAACAACATGAAAAGTTGATTTCCGTTGATAAAATAATTCTTTTCATCTCTCTTTTCAAACAAATTTTATTATCGAGCTGAACCATTTTAGAATCGTTTGGCTTGTTTTACTGAAGGTAAGCCTTGAATTTCGGGATTCTAAAAACAATTGTTACAGCTCTCCTGATGATCGTAGAAACTTCGAAAAAACTTCATTTTGTGCAGAAAATTCCAAGCTTTCGAATGACATAAGACTTGAAAATGTGTGTGAAATATTTCTTCCCTATTTTATCGAATTTCCGCTAAGAATTCGAATAGAAAAAGAACGAAATGGAATTTTCGAAAAATCGCTTCGAGGTGCAAAACTACATGCTACAAACTAATTTTGTGCCAAGTGGCATGAAAATCGACCGAACGGTTTTGGCGCTACGCGCGTAACAGACAGACAGAAGGACAGACAGAACCACCTTCAGCTTTATTATTAGTAGAGATGGCACTGTTAAGAAAAAAGCAGTAAAGACAGTTTGGTTGTTGTTGAACCAACAAACTGATTTTTTTCTCTAAATTAAAGTCTCTTTAATTATTATCCTCCCCCCCCCCCCCCCCCCACCAGGCCAGATCATCACCAACATTTTGATGCCCGAAAACAAGAGCGAGATACTACTTTATTTGGCCAAAATCGTTAGGAAACAAAAACGGGCATTGTTTGTAATTTTTTGGTCGGATTGCTTTGTTAATTTTGCCACATAAAGAACTCATACTTTCCAATATATATTCAGCCAATCATGCATAATGTTTGTTTGTTAAAAATGAAATTATTTTTAACCATTGTGTGGATTTGATCATAGTATTTCATAGAAGAGAGGACTTAAAATATGCAAGCACACTTCATGCAGTGTCTGAAAACTCCGTTTCATTCTATTTTATTTTACTTTTTGCATTTATATAGAAGTGGGGCTTTTGCTTTTTAAAATAGATTTTGATTGATTATATGCTTTTTGCCTACACCCCCTCGAAAAAAATCGAAATGGCGGACTCGAGTGCAAATCGAAGAGGACTTGCCGGATTTGAGGTCATCCGTAAATTTGTGGAAGGGGGAATTGATAGAAATGGAATTATAGATCCAAAGCAAGTGCTTGAAATTTTTTCCCCAAGTTTGCGATCAACAACATGTTGGTAGCATTTAACTTGTAGTCAAGCAAGAAATGAATCATTAATCACATACACTAAACTTGCTTTCAATCGAGAAAATACCAAAACAGTGACTCTAATTCCTACATGCCACACATATTGGTGTTGTCTATTGACATCAATCTTCTCATCAATAAATCAGATTACTTCATGCGATTTGCGCGATTCGCTTGTTATTCAGAGGTCGCGGGGAGACAGCGGGAGTTTCGATAGTTGTGTGTTGACTCGCCGTATATGTTGTTTTCTTTACCTTCTCCCTTAATAATAAGATGCCTCCTTTCGGGCTTCACAATACGTAATTAACTTGACCTGGCACACTTAGATCTTGTAGCCCCTCTACCGTGACGGTCACTATCTTTGTTGAGAGGAGCCATTACGGGCAGAGCCAGCAGCTCTTGAAAGCTTCGAACATGGAACATGATAAGCGTTAAATCGCAGGACTTGCCGGATTCGAGGCCGTCGGCTAATCTGTGCATAGTGGATAGATTAGCTGAGTTATAGTAGTCACAATAGTTAAACAATAGGTATAATTGTGTCTCTTGAGTTTATTTGGATCTCATCCGCGTTGGACAACAGGCTGTTTCACTAAGCGTCTCTGACTTCAGGGTGACACAAACAAGTTAGACCAAGCATTTCTGATCAAGGGCGGATCCAGCTTCTGGTTTAGAAGGTATCATTTTAGGGATTAGGGCCAAGTGCAATTTTCGTGCGAAAGAGGGATTTTGATGCGATTTTTCCGAAATATAAGCCCTAAAAAATGCCGTTTTGGGTTATATTTTTTCTTTTAAACAGGGGATCATGACATTCACGATCCCATTTTGGATCCGCACCAGGTTCTGATAATTTTCAGCAAATTTGTCATGAAAAGCTTAACACTTCTAGTGAGGTATTTAGAAGGAGAGGGGATTGGCACATCTCCATCCCCCCAGGAATTTAACCATATCTCCCCCTCCATTTTTTTGTTACTCCATTGCACACTTTATTTGCATTTGATCACAAGAACTAACCACTTCTTCCACATCACATATAGCAGGGTATATCTTTCTTATTCTTTTTTCTTCTGAAGGTTTAGTTGTATTTATTGTTAAAATCCATACCAAGACTATACATTTAATGCTTTAAAAAAATGCTAGGAATCTAAGCCAAAAGCTAAACGTAAGATTCGCTAAGAAGGAAAAAAAAACATTTCCAACAGCAAAATTAAAGGAAGTATTATTTACATGCGTTTTTTCTTTTCTTCTTTGTCTTTTCAATTTCTAATAGATTTCTTAATTTTGCCTTACCGCCACAGTTAAAGGGCAGAGAAAGCTGTGCAGTGAAACTAGATATAAAGTTACACTGCTTTCGGGCGCAATATTATAAGAGTAATATTCTTACATAAAACGGAAGCAATGAAACAAAATAAAAGCGTAAGTGAAATCAAAAAGCATGGTAGTACTTAGAGGAGGCGGATGGGGGGGGGGAGGGGGCAAGAAAGGGCAGCTGCTCCTTTCCAAAATTGAAATCCAGACAAAAAAAAAAAAAAAAAAAGGCAAGGTTTTCAAAAAAATGATCACTAGACGGTTGCTTCAATTGATAAGTTCGGCATTCGCTTAGTAATGACTGATTTTGAATGTGTCTAGTTTTTCTCACTGAAAACGGAAATTGTTGGTGCTTAGTTGAGTTAATACCGCTTGAAGGTGACATATAAGGTGATACAACTTCAATAACAATTCCCCCTTTCCCCCCCAAAAAAAAACTGTTTTTCTTTTGCAATAGTGTTACGAATTACAGGCGACACTTTCAATACACCATGAAAAAGTTGAAATTTAGAGAAGTATCTCTCTCAGGCCTGCTCAGGACAGTAATTTCAGAATTTTTCGCGGCAGGGTGAGGGGGAGGGGCAACGGGAAGAAGCTCAATGCATTTTGATTGGGCAATGCCAACAAAATACCCGCACAAATGCATTTTACATAAACTATCAACGGGATTCAAATTCAAATCTGGGGACATCTGGCAATTCATTTTTTGGTTTTAAAACGGCAGCTAATTAAAAATATTAAACCTATTAAATGTAGAAAATTAATCAGTTTTATACTGGAAAAAAATGCTCAATTTTTTCAAAATTTTATTAAGGTGAAATTTCTATCATTTAAAAAAGTGATTCGTCGAAGATGGCAATATTTACTCTCTTCCAGGGGCGGCTCCTCACTATGGGCCGGGTGGGCCGGGCCCACCCAGAAAATTGGAGGAAAAAAAATGCCTAATAAAACATATCGTTTTGTATTTCAACCAAAAAAAAAACAAAACAAAACATAGGGCATAAAATATATTTTAAACCTTCAGCTCCCCCCCCCCCTCCACATCGCTAATACAGCATAAAAAAGCATCGCTAATACAGCATTCAAAACGAATTCAGGGGCCAAATCAAAACGGCCCTCGCCAAGCCCCCGATTTTAGCCAATCGCAATGGTTGGAGAAAAAAGAGCAGTGAGAGACGACACCCCCTTGTAACAATCGACAAGTGGGCATTTTTCATCTGGCCCAAAATTTCCCTTTGTCCCTAACCAAAGCGGTGGAGAGGGAAATGTCCCTCACTGGTTACAGAGAAGCAGGGAATGTCTGGCCCCTACTGTGTTAGGGAGAAAACTTGCTTTTCATTCCGCGCTCCTCCTTTTTTTTTCTATTGATTTTTATAACACGTCTTCTTTTTTTTTAGTCTTTCTTTTTTAATTTTCAACACCTATTACTAGCAGGCATAGAGATTGCCAGTTTCATTACCCCCCCCCCTCACCTATTTGTAATACAATGCATGCATATTTTATTTATTAATTTGCGTTTGAGATTCTTATTCTCAAAATTTTTGTATGAAGACTTTATTTTTGACTTGTAGAGCGTTTGCCATTTTCTTGGTGTTAGTTTGAATTTAATCTCATTTGTCACAGTGTTATGTTAATATATTAAAAAGTTTGTAAGTATTGTATGAACTCTAGGAATTTGTCATCCTGTCGGGTATGACATTATAAATGCTTGGAGAAGTAATGAGTATTCTTAAGCTCCAAATGCTACATTTATTTAGCCGAATCATGACTGCATTTATATCCAGGACAAAAGAGAGGCCAACCCCCGCCCCCTAAAATATCAATAAAGTAGTCTGCCCCCCCCCCCCTCTCTTTGATGATCATCCCTACAACTAATATTATCATACTCAAAGGGATTTTAATGTCCGAAAAAACACTTAGATGTTGAATAAAAAGTTTGCTACTGCGCATTTTTTCTTATATCTTATGACACGTAGCCTTCTACTACAAATACACTAAAGCAGTAACCAGAAAAAAACAAAACGTATAACATTGAACGTTCATAAAAATATTGAGTGGATCAAAGTCTACTGTATATAAAAACTATATTCAGCTTAAAATGTATAAATGAATACATTTATTTTGTAAATTATTATTATTTTACAAATTGCTTGATAATTCAAGAAACGCGTGGGCATAAAATTTTGCAACATTTAAAAACTATATTTTGCAATATATTTTCCTGAAGGTTTATAATATATGAAATATTAAATATTGTTTAAAAGCAATCTAGTTAAATTAATAGTTTATATCAAAGTTTAATAACGGTACCTAATGGTTCTGAAAAACTAGACGTTCTGCAAAACTTTTTATTTCTAACATATAACACGTTACCATGACTGTCAGTCAAATCATGTATCCGAAAGATTATTACGAGTTAAGCAAATATTTCTGATAGATATAACTAAATTAGTCAGTTATCCGTGTTACCCACCCACTAAATTAAGGCACGAGCCGCCACTGCTCTCTTCCAACGCTGCAGGTTATCTCTCATAATGTTTCTCATAATACGGTTCTTGAGGGGCTACGCAGTATTTGAAGGGGACGGGGTGCCGTCATTCTGGGGTCTAGGGCACCCCTGAATATTGCGCTCAAGCCAGAGGGGGTAAAGAGTGTGTGCTCAATGTAAATTTTATTTGAAAACAAAAACCATGTGAAAATATTTGTAAATCATGGAAAAAAAAGGGTTCAAATCGGGAAACGGGGGGGGGGGGGGGCAGTTGATTCCGCCCTACAACGACAAACCTGACTGTGCTATTTTTTTGAATTCCCTTAGCCAGAAACTAAATTTTTTCCTTTAAGCAAAACGTACTTTTGCCGAAAGCGAAAGAGCAAATAGCAATGTTCCTCTTGTGAAAAATAATTAAAATAAACAAAAGTTCCACATTTAAATCTTTTATCAAGAAAAAGGGAACAATTCTTATTTGAAAGCAAAAACTGTATGCATTTTAAAAGAACATTGTGCTTTGTTTGGAACAAGGTCGTTTATTTATCAAACTCGTCATTAAAAACTTCAGCTTGACAAAAGAACCGACCGACGCTTTTCTTTTGTAGTGTGAGACTTTCACAGGAAATCGACAACCGCAAACCCCCTTTTCAGCCGAAACGACACCCGAAAGCGCTTTGCTAAGCGATTTTTACCCCATACATTTCTACCCCCTGTCGAGAAAGCACCGAAGAAACATTACTACTGAAGTGCGGCATCAGAACGACTTTGACAGCCAGTTATCGCCGTCTTTGGCGAGTAAATTTGGTTTCAAGGTTAGCGCAAGTTATTTTTCGAAAGGATCTAATGGTAAAAACTTGAATACGCTTGGCGAGCGAGAGGAACAGAGCGGGAGTCCAGAGTTGCATGATTATCGCTTGAGT
>JAXGGA010017326.1:0-24613 GCA_038373865.1 Uloborus plumipes | reverse complement strand
ATTTCTGATCTAAGAATTTTTACGTAAGCTACGGTTTTTTTTATCATGAAGGTTGGAGTTTTCTACTTCGACATTTTTAACGTTGTAAAGACTTAAAAATAGATTCGGTTACAGAACGCAGGTAGAAAGAATACTTGGTAGCAAAAGTAGGAGTTGTTGCAGAAAGATCACTTTTAATTATGACGGTGACAATCAAAGTGGAATATTGGTGATTTTCATTTTTATTTTCTCACATTTGCAAGTTAAAATTTATTCAAGTTTTATGAAAAAATGAAAGTGTGTCGCATGTTAAACTTTTAAAGTATTTGGAACTTCATTGTCTATGATTCAGAGCATTGGTGGTTAGTTAGGTATTGGCAAAAGTCATACAAAAGTTTCGAAGGTTGCTAAGATGATAAATGCATGGTATTTCAGAAAAACATATTTTGTTCAAGCTGTAAAGTGACCAATATATTAAATTCTTTTCTTTTTCCTAAAAGACTTTAAAGTTTTTCCAAAGGGTGTTTGCATGACTAATAAGGTGAGTGACCATACGTCCCGTTTTTAGATAGAATGTCCCGTTATCCCGGACTCTGAAATGTCCCGTTTTCGGAAAGTGAGTAACAAGGAGAAGAAAATAAACCGAGAGAATTGATGTTCTTTTAAATGTGAGAGACTCAATCACTGGCAATTACTTAGATCCTGATATATTTCGCAAATCATCAATATGGCAATTGATTAAATACATTTTATATTGTGTAGCACTAATGCATGGGTTTTTCTCTTATGAATAAAATGCAACTTTTACAACATTGGTAGTACAAAAATAATTCTAAGGAATCCTTCCAAGAAATTAATTTTTTTGGAATAAACACTAAATATAGTTTAGCAAATTTTTACTTCAGAAATTATGTTGAAAGGTTTATGGTTTTGCATGGTTAATAATGTAGATTGATCCTAGTTGTAAATTAAGCAGAAATTTAAATTTGCCGATAAAAGAGAATCTTATTAGTTGTTCAGAGGTGTGTACAGAGTTCCTGGTGACTGAGAAAATTACTGTAACTTAAAATTTATAGTTCTCACACACACATTGATTATTTTAAAAAAAAATTATTTGTACACGTGCTCCCACCCCTGGATCCATGCTACTATAGGATTTGGTACGAGCACAGCATTTTTTATACTAAAAATGCTTATTTATTTGAGTTTCTAGGCAGCTTTACATTTAATGTAGATCTGGGTTTATGGTATAATAAAGTTTTAAAAATTCTAATAACCTTCAGTAGTAACTGAATACTGTTATTACAGTGGAATGTGAGGCTACGAGCCTCACTTCAGGGAACTGAAGAAAATGATTCTTGCCAAAGTACCTGAAGCTGATGTGAGTGGCCGAGTAGGAAGACAAGGTAACTCTTCTTCCTACTTTTATGTCATGAATGATAAAAAATATAATGTGCATTACTTATCACCATTATTTATTTTAAGAATGGTCCCCAACCATCTTATGTAAAGACCCTTCCCTTCAAATACTACAGAGCACTAAATGAGAGTTCTCCACCAAAACGAGATCATAACTCTCGCAAATTACCCGCCAAAAATTTCAATGGCCTCCCCCCCCCCCCTCTCCTTGTGGGCGTCTCAGGTTTTTATTCTATGCGGTTAATACTTTGGTAATGTTTAACCTTTAGGAACCGGGCGGTACACATGTTGTACCATAAGTCTCGTCTAGTTTAGAGGACGGGGATAAAATTTTCACTCTAACCCTTTGGAGCCTGGTACGACAGTTTATACCTTCTCTTTTCAATGGAAAATAAATCTGTGGTTAAACTGTCGTAGTACCTGAGTCGAAAGAAAAATTTCTATATGAACAGCCCGGATCCAAAAGGTTAAGTGACAAGAAATATTAGAAACTTCATGGAACTCAAAAAAACTAAAAAATGTTTTGAAAAAAGTACAATTAAAATTTCCATTTTCATTAGTAAAAATGCTGTTACAAAAATTAACACAATATAGAAATATAGTTAAATTCTCCCAATACTTAAACAACTACCCCCCCCCCTCCCCCCAGCATTTAACAAGTTGTCTACAAATTTTTTTTAAAACAAGAATTTAAGATTGTTATTTTGACTTTAACTTTCACAAATGTGAGTCCAGAGAAAAAACTGCCCCAGTCTCATTTAAAAAGCTGACTCACAACAGATTAGCCAAGTAGAAAATAATGCATATAACCAGGACTCATTTAGGGGGGTCAATTGCTACCCCCATCCACCTCTTTAGGAAATCAATGTATTAACATGTGGTTGTTAGCTATTTAATTTGTTGGTGTCATTTGCATTGAGTACACACCGTTTGCCCCCCCCCCCCCCCCTCCTTCGGAAAAGTTTGAAATGACAGGCTTGGAAATATTTAAAACTTCTTCAAATTGTCGGTTAAAAAAGAACGAATTTAAAATTTGAAAAAATAGTTTTGAAATGCATTAATACCAAAACCGAGGCTTTGAGGTGTACCTTAGATTTTTTTAACATTTATTGCATTTTCATGTTTATTTTCAATGTTATAGTATGAGAGGAAGGAGCATTAATAGACTGCTATGCCAGTAAAATTTCTTTTTTGTGCCAAACGCTGAAGGGAAAGATGTTTACAGTTGAGGACTTTTATAAGTGGTTGCTTTGCGTTTGTGTATTGTATAGAATAGGGAAAATCCCTTCAGACAATTTGGTGAAGCTTAGATAACATATCACGCAATCACCACAGCTTATTTCTTTTGAAGCAGTGCCTACAATGTTGTTTAAATAGAACCAGGGACCTGATGGTAGTTCTAAGCCAAAAGAATAACTACTAAAAGCTAAATCAAGCTAAGTAACTGATAGCAAATGCAGTGAAATCCGTTACAACAAATACCAATGCAATAAAATATCTATTTCAATGAAATAAAACTTTCAGTTCCAATTTAATTTCAATAACTGCTCGAATTCACCTTCTTACAACCAACAAAGTTTATGGTCCCTTGAAGTTTGTCATAACAGAAATTCAGTACTGTCGGGCCCGCTTACGAATATCGAATATCGGGTTGCAGTTGTGGTTCTCGATGTCAGACTGGAATTTGTTTTGTTTTAAAGCAATAATTATAAACACAACATGAACTTTGACAAAAAAAAAAAAAAAAAAAGACAAAAAAAAAACTTTTACATTGTATTAGCTGCCATGGCGTATAAGCCGCTGGAGTTAAAATTCAGCTTTTAAACATGTAGCTTTTAAACATGTATAAGCTGCGGCTTATCTACCAGAAAATACGGTATGTTTATTTTTTTCAGTTAAAACATTTGCTTAAAAACTTATGCTTTCAAGTATACACTCAGGCACATTGAAAATAGCGACCCAAGAAGAAAGCATCGGATTGAAATGAAATTTAATACACATAATGATACAGATGAGAGGTTCACTTGATCTCAAAATCAAGACAATTGAACGAATACAGGGTATGCAAGGACACACATACAGAGCAACTTCAATAGCGCGTTGGACCACCTCTAGCTAAAATTCATGCCGCCATACGGCCCGGCATTGAGTTGATTAGACGCCTGATGTTGTCCTGAGGCAGATGGGCCCACAAATTTGTAACAGCCAACTCCAAATCACGCACAGAGTGACACGACGGCATCTGACGTTTTACCTGATCCCACACATGCTCTAAAGGGGATAAGTCGGGGGAGCGGGCCGGCCATGGAAGAGTCTGAAAATGACGTAGGAAGTCTTGAGCAACTCTTGCTGTATGCGGACGAGCATTATCTTGCTGGAAAATTGCCCCTGGGAGACCATTTAGGAAAGGTCCTACATGGGGTCGAAGAATATTATCAACGTACCGTTGGCCGGTTAAGTTTCCACGCATCACAATTAGATTGGACCGGCTATCATAGGCTATGGCCCCCCAGACCATTACACCAGCTGTGCGGGCAATGTGACGTAGAACAGTGTGGGAGGAATTGTACCGCTCAGCTGGGCGCCTCCACACCGGTATACGGTTATCATCAGTCCCTAAAACAAACCTAGACTCATTACTAAACACAACTTTTTGCCAATCTGTGATATTCCTCAATTGATATAGCCTTATACCGGTGTGGAGGCGCCCAGCTGAGCGGTACAATTCCTCCCACGCTGTTCTACGTCACATTGCCCGCACAGCTGGTGTAATGGTCTGGGGGGCCATATCCTATGATAGCCGGTCCAATCTAATTGTGATGCGTGGAAACTTAACCGGCCAACGGTACGTTGATAACATTCTTCGACCCCATGTAGGACCTTTCCTAAATGGTCTCCCAGGGGCAATTTTCCAGCAAGATAATGCTCGTCCGCATACAGCAAGAGTTGCTCAAGACTTCCTACGTCATTTTCAGACTCTTCCATGGCCGGCCCGCTCCCCCGACTTATCCCCTATAGAGTATGTGTGGGATCAGCTAAAACGTCAGATGCCATCGTGTCACTCTGTGAGTGATTTGGAGTTGGCTGTTACAAATTTGTGGGCCCGTCTGCCTCAGGACAACATCAGGCGTCTAATCAACTCAATGCCGGGCCGTATGGCGGCATGAATTGCAGCTAGAGGTGGTCCAACGCGCTATTGAAGTTGCTCTGTATGTGTGTCCTTGCACACCCTGTATTCGTTCAATTGTCTTGATTTTGAGATCAAGTGAACCTCTCATCTGTATCATTATGTGTATTAAATTTCATTTCAATCCGATGCTTTCTTCTTGGGTCGCTATTTTCAATGTGCCTGAGTGTATAATTCAGTTGTATCTATTATTTATTTCAGCTTCCTTTGAAGTAAAAATAAATGATGTCAATGTGTTTTCAAAACTAAAGGTTGGATCATTTCCAAGTTTTTGTGAAGTAAGTAAAATAATGTAATATTTTTCTCTCATGTAATACTATGTTTTCTTCAAATATAAAATATTATAAAAGAAAATTTTCTATTTCCAACTGTGTTTTATAACTTTTGAGATTTGTTGTTGTTTTTTTTTTTTTTTTTTTTAGCTGGATATATGTTTTTCACCGCTGTTAACACTACAATGCATCAAATAGTCATTTGGCAAAACTTTTCATATTTTGTATTAAAAAAAAACCTGTCATAGTAATAGCTAATAGGTTAAAATCATTCTAAAGATAAGCTTAATATTCTTTTTTAAGTCAAAAAGTTCGATGAAATGTCAAAAACAGATTCCCTGCACCTTTTCATTTACTATTATTTTTTCTAATTCTCTTTACTTACCTCTTTCTTACCTGCTGAGGAAAATGTATAAAATTTACTCCCCAGTGCCACTGTTTTTTGTACACTGGCATGCATAGCTATGCAATGTAATAGAGGAAAATAAATGAAAGTTTTAAAGTTTACAAACTTTACTTTCACAAAATAAGAATAAGAAAAAAATGAAAATACAAAACTTACAGTTAGAAGTAAAAGTATAACAGAAGAAAAGGGTTAAAACTTACTCGCCCTATGATAAATCTGGAAACATTTAAGATATTAACATATTGCTACCAACCTTTGCAAATTAGTTTTTGTTTTTAATACACTTTTCTTAGTTTCACTTGTGGGTTTGTATGTAACTCTGAATAAAAGATAAAATACACGTTCTTTACAAATGTAAAAGTAATGTATTTAATACTATTATTAATGCTAAATGCTAATTATTAATAATTAATATTGTTAATGCTAAACTATATTATTACATGTTGATGTATTTATAAGTGTTTCAGTTGTTTGCATGTAACTCTAAATAAAAGATAAAATTCACATTCTTAGCAAATATAAAAGTAATGTATTTCTTACTATTATTAATACTAAAGACTAAACTATATCATATAAACAATATTACTTATATTACATGTTGATGTGTTATAAGAGCATCTAAAAGCGTATTTTTTAGTTTTTAAAAACTAATTAAAAGATTTTTTAATTCCTGTTTATTTTCCTCTTATATACATGTTTTTTTTTTTTAATTATTATTAGGTAGTAAAAGTAGTTCAAGCTGCTAAAAATGGTGAAGAAATTTCCAAAGTAACAGGTACTGAAGATCGTTAGAAATTTCGAAAAACTTTAGATGTATTCTGTTATGAATTGCAATGAATAAAAATGCATATGAAATATCTTCTGTAATGGACTCCATGGAAGAAAATGGATGAAAATTTTTATTCTTTCTAATGGTAACAGAATAAAGAATTCCTGTTGTGTTGATTATGACTTTCTTAATGTTTTAATATATTTTAAAGTGGGGTGCACTGCACATTTAATTTCCTTTCACTTTTTTGATTCCTCAATGTAATTAAAAATGTAATAAATGAAACAGAAAGAAACAGAGCTTGACATTTAATTGGGTACATTTAACTTTACACTAATTATATTTAACACTGCACATTTTTTATAGATCACGGGTGTATATTGTATTGTTGTACAATAATGAATGTATTCCGTACTAGATCTTACTATTGCATTTGCAAACACATTTATGAATTACACAGCAAATTACCACCCTTTAGCCAGAGCTAAAGCAGAACTACATGCAATATACCAACAGCCCTGTTATGCAATCTAGAGACTGCAGTTTTGTTCTTGGGATGCATTCATCAATCCGGAAATGACAGTCGCCCTGCTGGAGGCAGATGTCATCCTATAGAAGAAGAGGGTGCCAACAAACTGGCAGCTAAATTAATTTAACATGCCAGCGAAAATCGGCAGAATTATTACTCTTTTCTGGACTGATGAATTCATAACAAGTGTAAAACTTAAATCTCCGGATGCATTGTTCTTGCTCAATTTTAGAAGTAAGAATGAAGGAGGTTTGAAGGAGAAAAGTGAGATTTTGAAGGACTTTTTTTAGCAAAATTTTAAACCAATTTGCATTAATTTTAACATAATTAAACATTTCCGAGAGTGCAAGAAAATATTTGTATAATTTGACATTTGACACCCTGAGGTCCCCCGCACCTACCGTTTGAACGGTTTATCGGTTTTGGGACCCCAGGGACATTTATTAAAAACTAAACATGTTACATCTTACAAAGCATTTTTTTTTCCACAATTTTGACATATCTTAGAGCATCATACAATTACAAACTTAACACAACAAATATCTTAACAAAACCTTTTTTTTTTCTCTTTTTTTAAACATAAAATGAATTTTTTTTTAAAAAACAAATTTAAGATATTAAAATACATATTCATTTTAAACATTGGTAAAAGAACAATTCAGAAATCGGAATAAAAAAAAATATTTTTAAAAAAAAGTTAAATTCCTTGAACTACAAATATGTTATTAGAAAGGTAAATAAAAAGAGAATACAGTTGTTTATTGGAAAAGGAGTGGGAAAAGGCATTGAGAATATTTTGGCAAGAATTTAAATTTGGGTTATATCGAACCCAACGAACTAATTTGTATAATCAAATGATTGGATAAATGATCAGTTTTGATAATCAAATGACCAGCATTCTAGTGAATCTCTTGAATGATTTCAGTATTTAATAAACTTCTTGAGTTGTGTCATATTCAAAAGAACTTCATGAGTAATTTTGTGAAAAATAACTATCAATACAACGATAGCATTTCAAAAAGTATAATTTTCAATGAGTAGTTGACATGCCAGAAAAGAGAGAAAATATGGTAGCATTTTTTAAATGATTAAAAATTATAAAAATCTCAAAATTTAAAGAATAGTCAGAAGAGTCTTATCCCTGATTTTAAGAGAATAATGTATATCTGAGGGATACACTGGCTGTTTTCAATGAAGTTTCAAATTTTATTTTAAAAAAAGTAAGAAATTCATAAATTAATTAAATCAAGGTGAACGTATACATAGATATTTTAAGATTTATCTAAAAGATTGTAAGAGCTGAATAGAGAGCAGAACTAAAAGAACTGAAGTTTCTCGCTTAATTGATAAAATTGACCAATTACAATGGCTTGCTCAGTTCTGATTTAGATTTACAGAAAATGGGGGTTTTTTAGAAAGTGTTTGCAGAAATACTACTAAAGTAGTAAATAGACTTTCAGGAAAGGGATCTGACTTAATACATTTATTTTGTTTGAACTACAATATAACAATCTAAGTAATTATGATTTACTTATTCAAGTAAAGTGAGAATTATGAACATACATAGTCTTCTTGTTTTCTGCACACAAAATATGACAGTGATATTTTTAAACTTCAAGTTCAGATGGGCTAAGTGAAGCATTATTCATTTACATAAATAATGCATGACAGAGGAATGTTAAACTGATGGTGTCAATAACTTTCTTTTTCTCTCTAATGAAGCATCAAATACTCATTAGATCTTTATTTATACTTGCCATCTGACAGATATAGTAAGTCATTTAGTGAATTTTATGTACTAAATTGTATGGGATGATCGTCTAAAATTATAAAAATTTTACCTTTCATATTTATACATTTTTTATGTTCTTTACACATTTCCTAAATGATTGATTGTTATTTTTCAAAACTTAAACATGCTTGTTGGCAATGTAAGAATATCTAACAGATTGTTCCATTGATGAGGACGATACTGTTTTTTGAATATTTTTTTCTCTTTCACGAACATCGTATCTCTTTGATATTGACTGTTTTTTATAAATGTTTTTTATAACAATCAGTATTACTATAAACATCACAATTGCAAATAAACATATTAGAGGTATTAGAGAAGAGGTTTGATATCCATAATCTTTACTTTTAGCTGCTTCCGCTGCTACTTCCAAAACTGATGCATATTTACACATAATGCTATCATTCAGTCTATAAAAACTTTGAAGACAGACTTTAAACCATTCTTGCTTATTTTTGCTTGAGAAAATGAATGAATTGTTTGAACAACTAAAGTTTTCTTTGAAGTTTTGTTGCGCTGATTGTATTGTTAACGCTAATTTACATAATGATTTAGATTCCTGTCTTGACACGTTCCACTGAACATAAATAATGCTAGAGTTGAATCTCACATAAAATTTAGTCACATTAAATGAATTATGTTCAGTGTCAGAATCTGGCAGTATGTGCATTTTTACATCTGGCAAGTTGAGCTTAGTAATATTATCAGTAGGTATCAGTGTCACAGGATAAGTCGTTTCAGAATAAACTAAGGTTTGTTCAGTGGTCACTGTTACCATAGGTGTAGTATGACTATGAACAGTACTCTCTGTGCTGCTTTTTGAAGTATTAGCACAAGACTTGAATCTTTTCCCATCAACAGAAACAGATATACAAAATGATGGTATCTCACCATAAGGAACACATATATTCTGATGATCATATGCTGACTTAGGGCAAGGTGCATGCTTAGATTTTGTTCCTTTGGCTGTAATATACTTCAAAATACATTGCGGATTTGAAGGTAGCGTTTCATCCACAGTCCAATTAATGCATGATTCATTGGTTTCTATTGAAGAGTTTAAAATGATAACTGATACTTTAAATGAAACAGTTGTTAGTGTGGTATACTTAGAAATTATGCTAATAGTGGAGTGTGATGTTTCTTTTGTGAAATAATGAGTAGTTGTATCAGCAGTAATATTATTTTCTACAATACTTTCAGTAGCAAAAGAGGATTTAGAAAACTCAAGAGTATTATTTTCGGTGATATCATCAGAATCAGAAAACTTGGAAGCAATTACTTGAGTCGTATCAACTGGAAGAGTAGTTGTTTCTGGTTTTATAGAAGAAACAGTTTTACTCATGTGTGTAGTTATTTCATCCTCATCATAATCATCATATTCATCATCAGAATCATTTTCTTCAGGAAGAGACATATTTTGGCAATAATCCATAACGGAACAAGAATCAAAATTAAAATTTACCAACAACGTACTTGTACTAGATGATGGCTGAATACAAATAATATCATTAGCATTTTCCAATTCTTGAGTCAAATTTTTAATATAGCTGACAAATGAAGCTAGTTCACAGTTACATTCCAAAGTGTTGCCTGAAAAACAAGATTAAATCATAAAATTAAAAATTAATGAATTATTCTTTAAGTTTTAGTTTAACAAAATGTAGTGTCCACTTTTTGGGACAATTTTCTACTAAAGCTTTGATTCAGGGATTAAAATTAAGGTATACGAAATACTAAACTGCTACTTTCAAAAGCTATTGAATTTTAATTGAAATTTAAAAAAAATAATGATTGAGAAATGCTGATTAAGAAGGCAATGGAGCGATATGTGCACTGTGAAATTCTATTTATTTCCTTAACCTTATAATAAAATTGGTTTGAAGACTTTTATGTTGTAATTAAACTTATTATTTATTACATATCACATTTTTGTGGGAAAGTGTCATGAAACGTCTGTAAGGAAAACTGAAACAACCCCCGATTTTGAAAACTAAAATTTACTTCTGTCCTGCCCTGTATTCACTGGGCTACAGTGAAACTTATTTAACAGATCAGTGGTACAGCTGGTAAGAGGTAGAGGTAGGAATTCTGTCTAGACTACTTGGGGGGGGGGGGGGTGATACATGCTTTGTAGCAGGTGTTTTGTTCAAAATATCTGCCTTACAACAAGATGAAATTTTCAATTAGTGTAGATGAAAACAGTTCAAAGTTTGAACTTCAAGTGCCCAAACCTTGTCAGCATTGTATCCAATTTCCTAGAAAAAATCAACTTATTTCAAAATCCCTATTGCTTGAAAATTCCCCAAAAAAAGTTACAGGTGTAATGACTTGATTATGATTGGTGATTTATTTTAAGTTATGACATTTAAGGATTAGTATCACAGAACTTGAAATCCATTTTATCTACTAAATACAACAATTAATTAAAAATTAAATTTAAATTTAACAATTTGCTATTAAACTATTACCAAATGTTTAAATTTAACTTTTATTTAGTTGACACTATCCTACTATACAATAGTCTTAGGTTAAAACCCAAAACATATAGCAACACTTAAAAATGGAACTCTCAAAAGAAATCAAATTAAAAATATCTGATTTAAATTAAATATATATTGGGGGGGGGGGGGATTCCAACTCTTAGGATATTAATAGCTCTTTTAACGCACGAAAAAAATTAGTATATTTATGTGCGTTCAGTTACTAGTTTTTCCATTCCTTTATTTTGGAATAAAACAATTGTAGAGGAATTAATAGAGTCACTTTTAATAAGTAATCTCAAGAAACAGCAGAAATATTATAAAAATAGTAACACACTAAAGTTAAAATATTCTTTTTCAAAAAACATTCAAATCTTGATTTCATTATTTGGAAGCATAAATGTTTAATCGTTCAACATGGTTAAAGTATTTCCAAAAAAAAATTACATTATAAAAATGAAATTAAAGGATGCTAGGTGAATTCCGAAGGAGGAAAGATTTATCATCTGGGGGGGGGGGGGGAGTATTTTCGTTTGGAAATATTACATGCAAAACTTTCACATCTATTTTTTATATATATTATATAAGATCAGCTTATATGTGTAGTGGTTTGTGAAATTTGATGCATTCTGAAGATTCCATCTTTAGGCTTAGACAAACGCATAAGTTGCTCTGGGTAATTATCCTTATGCTCAATCTTACTGGTTGATACATCCAATCTGAGAAAATTCTCAAAATTGGGTAATTTTTTGAGCAACTATGTGATACGATGTAATAAGGGAAAGGTTTTTTGTACAAAAAGTTTAATTCTCAAAGATTATTGAGAAAAAACTGCACTGGAAATTGTAGTACATCGGAAAATGATTTCTTTAGAAAACCATTAAATTATGAATCTCAGGTTGATCTTTACACTACAAAAAAAAAGTAACAATATAATAATGCAATAATATCTCAAATGAAATTATAGAGTATAGCTTTAAAAGTTAATCACAAAAGATAACTCAGAGCAAATTTTCATCTTTGCCAGAGAAAATATAGATAAAAAAATATTATTATCCATACCTTTCAAATCTATTTCTGTCAGTCCTGAACTGCTATGAAATGCTCCTGGAGTAATTGATGCTATGTTGTTATCATTTAAGAAAACTTTCTTCAAGGAAATAAAGTCCAACGTATATTCACAAGGTATAGCACTTAACCAATTTGCACTTAGGTCTAAAACTTCGAGATTTTTCAATTTTGAGAAAGCAGTTATTTTAATGACAGTAATGTGATTATTACTTAGATCCAAATGAGTCAAATTGAACAATGCCCCAAAAGCATGCTCTTGTATAATCTTTATTACATTGTTGCTCACATTTAGAACATTCAGGTTTTTTTGTTGTGACAAGGCATAAGATTTTATTTCATTGAAATAGTTGAAACTCAAGTCTACAAATTGAAGTTCAGATAATCCTTGTAACGTATCACTTTCTAAACTTCCGGACAAAGAATTCCTTTTCATATGGAGAGCAGTTAGAGAACTGCTTTTTATTTTCCTATCAATAGATTTAATATTATTATTAGTCAATATTAGACTCCTAATGGCATGTAAATCTTGAATAATATCTAAATTTAATTCACTAAGATTATTACTCGTCAGGCTAAGATAAGTTAATTTATTCAGATTTGAAAAGGCTTTCGGATGAATGTAATGAATATTGTTATCGTCTAAGGTCAGTTCTGTTAAATCATTTAAAAAACTAAAAGAAATGTTTGTGATTTGTTCAATATTGTTCTGATTCATATTCAAATGGGTTAGAAGAGTGATGTTAGAAAATAAACTATCAGGTACATTTTGAAGTTTGCTTCCCAAAATTAATTTCTTGGTGCTAATTTTGTCTATCACGTAATCCGGATGAAAATCTAAATTCTCAATATCGATGGAAAGCAAATTTAAACTTTGAGGAAAATAAAGAGAAATATTAGAAAACAACTCTTTAATTTCAATGAAGTCTTTCTGAATGCCAGTACAGTTAATTGATTTATCATAACAGTCACATTTGAAGCTATCAGAAAATGACACACATTGAGACCATACTTTTGAATGAATAGCAAGAAGGCAAATTAGAACGAATAAACTCCATTTTCTTAATTTGACTGAAGTATTATAACAGACCTAAAATTGAAAATGACAAAAAGTAAAGAGATAGGAATAAAGGATTTATACATAAAAATATCAATAGTTAAAAGAATTATATTTTAATGATTCAAATATATCTTAACGATAAGAAATAATATGTTCTGAAAGCATTATAATAATAATAAACATATAAAATAATTTGCATTTGTAATGCATAGAACTTATAGATATCAATTACAATTGATCAAATGCAGATTGCAGTAGCTGCATAATAAATGCAACTTAAACATAACTTGTTTTTCCATTCTAATCAGAGGAAAAATGGTTAAGTAAAGTAAAAAATTTAATTTCTTAAAATAATGGCTGTATGCTTTTAAAATATACAGACTTTTACTAGCATACCCTTGATTACCTAAATTGTAAGATGAATTGCATAAAACTTTCTGAAAACCTTGAACAAAAATCACTAAATGGAGACAACTAACTTAGAAAATGTATTTTGTACTTCATCAGAATGGTCAAGATGCACAGACGTCATTTATTCAATACTGAAACACTTATAAGCAATCATTCAACATATTTAATCTCCACACACAGTAAAATCTCTTCGAGTGGTCACCTCTACGAAGTAGCCCCCTTCTCCCACACCCTCATAACGACCAATTTTTTGTGGCATAGATTTTTTGCCACATACCTAATGTTAAAATACCCTCTAACTGCAGCCTGTAGGTGTTTGGTTGTGTAGAAACTAATTCTAATTGCACTGAAACATCATTTTTATTTTACACTTTATGCAAGTAATAAGGCAAGAAGATAATTCCAACAATTTAAACATTTTGCTCTCCACGAAACATGAACACTTGCCACGAGCCGGTTTTGCACTATCTCCTCGTTAGACAGGAGTTGAGTCTCTTGCGGCTGCGGCCACGAATAAACATTACACTGTGGCTGGCACCACACACTCAACCCTTCTAAACGGCTGCTCTGAATGGGTTTATCACTTCAGCTTCACAGAAAAATCTGTCCTCTCCCTGTTGCAAAATTGGCATTCTTTTCAACTTCAAAAGAAAAATAATGATATTTTTTGTCTTTTCTCATTCAATGTATATTAGTGTGCATGTTTCTATTTCATTGTTCAGTAAAATTCAAAGTTTCACTAAGCAAACTAAAAAATCTAAATATTGATCAACTCACTTTATATTGCTTGAGTTCAGGTTCCCTAATAATATTTTCTAAAACTCATAATACATAAATTGAATGGAAAAAAAAGTTTCATTCATGTGTATTATGTATTTAACATACATTCAAATCAGTATTTTTTGCATTACCAAATAATTTTCTTTTAATGAATCCATGAGGTTTTGTTACACTAAATTTTTACAAAAGTTAGGATTTGGTAAAACAATTATTAAAAATTTTGTTCTCATAAATATAAAATAATTACTGTAAATAAATATATTTTTCAAGGGTTTTTTTTTAGTTATAACATAATAAAATACAATATTTAATATTGGATGAATGAAAAAGAAAACCTTATGTGTGTCTTTTAATGTGAAAGTGTCGTATCTCCTTGCAAGTGATTTTACTAAGCCTTATAATATAAAGCCCTTTGTAAATTTTTCCATGGGTAAAAATACATATGTTCAGCTACTATGTATCATGATATATTTATCTTCAGAAAATTGCTTTGCATCGCTTTTATAACTAAATGTGATACCATTCAGCTAACAATCATATATTTTCAAATTAGGGAGATACACCATTTTTACAATGAATGACACATATATTACTCAGTTTTTAAATAAACTAAATAAAATACTTACACTGAATAATATTGATGTCCAAAAGTAACCCATCTTTGTGCATCTGTAAGTACTCTCTGGTTTGTTTCCTTTTCAAGAGTTGTAACAGCTTTGCAGATTTCAGAGAAAGACTTGTGATAGGAAATGGATCCTTCCTGTTTCCTGACGTGTTTCATCTTCCCCTGCAGGATATTTCTTTCTTTTCTTCCAATTAAGGAATCAAAGTTCATATTAAAAGGAAAAAAGACACACAAGAAACTTTTTTCACTGATCTCTTACTGTTTTTCACAAGCCTTAGTCAATATATCCAGAACAGAACTAGATGTCACATTTGAGTCGGTAATCACAACTGTTTTTTCTCTTGATTTGCAAAACTAAAAACAAAATTTTATGGTACATGTAAAATATATACAGCACACACATATATATGCATATAAATATATATAGAGAGAGTGAAATTTTTAGGAGCCACTATACACCGTTACAAGAAAAATTGATTTTTAAGAGAGGTAGTTGTTGATAGAAGTGTAGACTTTGGACTGCTCAAACAACTTAAAACAAAATTGTACTGCTATTAGTAAATAATACTTTAAAAAATGTTTTTTTTTTTTTTTTCTGCTTTCATTCACAAAAATTTGCTAATAAGAATGATTACGTTGCTTAGAATGAAAAATTTATGATTCTTTTATTTTCTCTACAATTTTTCTAAAACAACTCTTTTTTGTAATTTATTGTTTAGTTCGGAAGAAAGGGCCCTTACATACACATATTAACATCTTGCATACTTTCTGAAATTGAAATGAGTACATTTAGTTGAAAGCTTGATTGGGGGAGGGGGTTGTAAATATTCTATAATAACATAATAAAAAACAATTTCAACAACAACAACAAAATATATATGCATCTCCACACAGTAATTTTTAAAATTCATGAGAAAATGTTGACAACCAGTTCAATGGTTGGTCAATGGTCATATTATTGGATGAACATACTTTGGCTAGGCACAACTGGCTCTTCTTCAAATTTAGAACTTCACCTAAGTATCTAATTAGCTCTTTATTTGCTTCTCCATCTACAGGTGGGGCCCCAATTTGTACTCCAACAGCATCAGAGTCAACACCTGAAATTAAATCAAACTGACATATAACACAAAATTTGTTAAATATTTAAAACAATTAACAAAAGTTAACAATGTGCTGTAGTGCTATTAAATAGTATGAAAGTCAAACTGACGAAAAGCACAAAATTTGTTTAATATTTTAAACAACAGAAAAAATTAACAGCCACTGTAGTGGTATGTCTAATACATTTTACATACATAATTAAAAGTTGTATGATCAGAAACACCAAGAAGTTAAGGAAATTAGATTAGCTTTTTATATACGAACTTCTTTCCTTTTTTAAAAACATTTGAAAAGTAAACCACTTCTTTTTTCAAAAAACTTTTTAGTTCTGAAGAATGGACACTTATATCTTGCATACCATAAAGCGGGGTGTATTAGAACAGCAGGGTGAATTGGAACAGAAAAAAATATGTTTACTATTGTGGTTCAAATAATCTCTTTAGATTTACTTTTAATTTTCAAATGCTGGAACGTTTGACAGATGAAGTTATTTCTAAGACTGGACTCAAGTTTTAAAAAATGAATGAAGGACATAAAATACAGTAAAATCCTGTTACAATGACTACCAATACAACAGTATATCTATTCCAACAACATAAATTTTCAGTCCCGATTTTATTTCTACTCATGTTGGTTCCATTCTCTTACAACGAGTAAAACATATTGTTGCTTGCAATTCACTGCAACAGGATTACACTGTAATAATTAATAAATAAATATTTACAGAGCCATAACATTTATGTACATAATAAAAATTTTCATTAATTAACTAAGTAGGTGTAGCTTATTTTTGCTTACTAGTAATAGCACTTTTTTTGGAGCCTGGTTTAACATGCACCTTAATTATAATTTCATTCTTATTGCTAGAATAAACAGCGCCACTTCCTGAAGCAGGTGCAGCTTCCTGAAATAAAAATTTCATTTAAAAACAAACTTAAAGTATAGCTGTTCAAAATAGTTCAAAAGTATTCAATATAATGTTACATTCAAAAGAAAATAAACTACTTTGCACCCACAATATCCCCAAATGTGGCTATCTCAAGTAGTGACTATGTGGACCAGATGCTTTTCAAAGAACTGCAACAAAACATTTTTGCAATCATTGTACACAAATGATTGAAAATATAAGAAAACCAGACGAAAAATTCCCGAACTTGAATACCAAATTATTCTAGACATGAATTTTTATCTATCTCACTTGAGTTAATACTAATTTAACATAACATTTTTATATTTTTAATGTTATTTATGATGCAAATAATGAGGCAACAAGGAGAGAAAAAATTTTTAATTAGCTCTTCTTTTCAAGATAAAAATCTGATAAGGTAGTGAAATCTCACTAATATTCTATTTTCTTTGGCATAAAGAAGCATTTCCCATGAAATTAATCACGTTCAAACTTCAACATCTAGTTGCGACAGAAAATCTGTCATACATAAAACACCAAAATAAAACATGGTGCTTCAAGAAATTTAAATTCCAGGGCAAGAAGTGCCGAAAATGAGTCTCTGGCAGATCTACTCGTTTTTGCTTCCACCCAGGTTCGTTCTGTCGAGTCTTTTGGAGAACTTTGTGAAAGCAATGAACGGAGATGGTTTTCCGATACCTAAGAAGGTAATCCCGAAGATATATTGCAGCGTAAGTTAAGAAAAGAATTTTTGACGACCCTTCAAATGCACACAATAATGAAGATTACTGTTTTTGATAAAACATTTGGAGGGAAAGAGAAGAACACCTTAGAAGCCTTTAAGGGTGCATCAAGTATTTTTAAGTAGCAAAGAAGACGAGAACTAAGCAGAGTCAGTCAAATAAATCCTAAAAAATTTCTGGGACCACTAAAACAATATATGTGTCTGAAACGCCCAATTTTCTTCATTTCCAATAGGATTTTTCCCCCCAAACTTTTCCTCTCACTGAAATTACCAACAATTGTTTAAAACTTTTTAAAACTAAAACTATGAAGATTTTTCAGGGGAACAGCCTCACCTCCCATCCCCTCCTCTCCTCCCAGCCAACAACACCGAAGATTGTTTTAATTGTGTGAATGGCCTAAATATACATTAATTATTGTAAGTATCTTTCAATGCATTTGTTCACAACGGCTGCCTCTTGGTTTTGATAGATTTTTTTTCTTGTAATTCATGTTTTTTATACATTTAAGGTCATTAATAGATCTTTCAAAGTGTCGATTGAGAGATGGTTGTCAGTTGGTATTTTAATCACCATTTTTTCAATTTAGTCAGTGGTGTAGGCAACCATTACCTTTGCCTTTCACCGTTAGCTATGGAGTCTACTCATTGGGAGACATTATTTCATGAACAATTAATGCAGCCAGTACTCAAAATTTTTCTAATAAAGCCCTCGTCAATCATGAAATGACAAAAATACATAAATTTTATAATTTACTACACAAAAAAAGCAGATGTGAAAATTGATAACAAAAGTGACTATATCTCATACCATTAAAAACCAATTTAGTTACCTGAGCAGCTGTTTTTGATCCTGAAGGAGCAGTTTTCTTCTTCGGCATATTTAAAGACGACGGGTGAAAATACAACTGGTTGAGACCACTTTTCTTAATTATGCATCTTTGAAAGAGAGCAAACTGCATCTGAAAAATAATTTAAACACCGACTATGACTATCAAAAAATATAAAATATGGTGGAACCCTATTTAATATAACCCTATTATGACTCATTATAAGCAACCTGAATTGAGAAATGACAGGACTAAAATTTCCTGACATTTCACAAAGTTGTCACAATAATCAAGTTCAGCTGAATAAATGAATGTTCCGAAAATGAAAAATAAGTAACTACAAGGTTTTTTTATTTTTTTAAATGAACACATTACTTATCTTTTTGCTAATATTGGATTCAAAAGTTGCATTACAACTGTTATACTTGTACATAGTTAGGCCTGTCATTAGGGTGATCAGGGTGGTATTGCCCCTTCCCTCAGACTTTGGAAAATTAATATATTTACATATAAATGGGCGAATTTTTTGCTGTTTTATGGTATACTTTACAGCTATATACATAAATGAATACTTTTGTATGTATGGATGTATGTCCGGGGTAATCTTCAAAACTACTGGACCAATTTTAACCATTTTTTCACCGTAGATAGCTACATTAAGAGGAATCAGGATAGGCTATAATTTATTTCTAAAAAACTTAGTTTAAAAAAGTTATTACGGAAAACAGTAAATTTCATGTCATTTCCCCATTAAAGGATTAAATCTTCCACCCATTGTTGCAAAAATTTGTTGCCTCGCAACAACAATATTAACAGTAATCATGATGAAAATTTTGAACCAAGGCTTCTCTGGAGTAAGTACGAAATTTATTGCTTTCTTAGGATTTTTATATTCATCTATGCCAATAATCGATACCGGGTTAAATAAAAAGAAAATTGATATTGGCAACAGTTAGAAAATAGAAAATGATTTTTTGGAAAATCACACGGAAAAAATAAATAACGCATTTAAGTTGGATTTCACATTCACCACACCCAGTTAATCTACTGCATGGTCACAAAAAATACAGGTTCTCCACTGATTTACCCCCCCCCCCCCCTTTGGCGACATTTGAAAAAAAATTGCCAATCACGGCGATACATTTTTGTGTGTGATACAATGATGACGTTATCATTACAGGATGATTTGGAAAGAGCTATGGTACTGGCAACCTTTCAACTATGTGATTTTCACTTGTCTGTGTCGTGGTGCGGAAAATTTGAAGGAGTGCTGCTTTTTTTTTTGCTTTGTATCTGAAGAAAAAACGTATTACTGTTTTTTTTTTTTCAAAACTATTGACGGTAGTTGTCTGTCCGTATTGGCGCTTAAGAAAATATGAATGTTTGCAAGTGTTAAGTGAATGGTGGGTGTTAACAACTGTTAGAAAGCGCGCTATTTTTTTGAGTGATAGATTAGTGGTATTTTCGCTGTTGTGTGTTGTAGGAAGTGAAATCTTTGTGCTTTGGAAGTAGGGAGATGAACTATTTAGTGTTGTGTCAGTATGAGTTGTAATTAGCATTTGTCATCTGTTGTATCAGCGCATCCTAAGCAATACGAAGGTGAGTTCATATCTGGCTTTGTTGTTCAAAAATTGATAACATGAAATAATGAGGTTCATTTTTACTTCAATATTGCAAATTGAACAAAACCCCGTACTTTATGCTACTTATTTATTTCTTTAGCAACATATGGTAAAATACTTTTGTGTTGTTTAATGCATATTTTTATAGTGTTTTTATTTATAAAAGCGTTAATTTTTAGCCTTCAACTAAAAATAAGCCACCTCTGGAACTTTTGAAAAATATGAAACGTCATTTTGTGGAAAATTTTATAAGCAAATTTGAAGCATGATAGAAAATTAATTGATGGTTGTTTGCAACGTACTTAGATGTTTTTACTATTCATATATCGAAATTTGAGGAACTTTTTAAATTGTTTTGACTTTACTTAGACAAAATCTTTTAGTGCAATATATGTTTGAAAAGTTATTGATTTTGTTGTTGGCTAGTTTTTATTTACTATGCTACTATAGAAATTAGGAATATTTGCTGCTTTAAAAAACAAATAGTGTTATTTTTCTGGAAATGTATCTACACAGTAGTATTATTGCAGCGCTTACTCGCTACATTTCATGCAGTTGTAGTACATTGTTTTATTATGAATTATAGATATTTTAGGTAAAATAAGGTACAGAATCTTTGTTGTTTAGTAATATTTGCTTAAACAAAAATACCAACAATGTTTTTGCTAATTTTGAAGCGTATATTTGCAATTAACTTTGCAGTATAGTGTTGTGTGTGATTTTTTTACTGTGCTGACTTTCGTATACATGTGAGAAATCACTGTTATCTGAAAAACGTTTTTATTTTTCAGTTGTTGAAATTGTGGATTTTTGATATTTCCTTTTCGACTATAATAGTGTTGTACATTTTTTATGTCAATCTGAATTTTTCTGTTGGTGCCAAAAGAGCATCGCTAAGAACGTTGTACGATGTTTTTTGTCGTACATTGAAGTCTTGGCGATGATCTTTTGGCGCCAACAGGAAAAAGTCAGATTTGTTCCAAAATACCTTTGAGAAATATGATTCTACTGGGCTTAGTTGAAAGTCATATATTTATTTTCTTGGATTTGGCATGTTGCATTAAAACCCGTGCGACGCCGGACACATCTACTAATTAAGTATATAACCCTTTGCTCATGAAAAATTCAAAATAACGGGCCTGTACATGGTGATGTAGACCGAGTTGATACCCAATCAGCAGGTTAATGTTTTTTGGGTATTTAGCCCGATATTTACCCAAGGCCAGGGTAAATATACAAAAATTGGGTATTTAAACATGTAAAGATTGGACGGGGGATAATTTTTTAATTGTATAAATAAATTATAAAAATATTTATTAAAATACTTGATGATATTTTTAGAAAATTGTAAACCTAAGAATCTTGATTTGTAGTGTGATAGCTGGAAAAACGTAACGAGTCTGTATTTCAAGATTTAAAAAATCTAGTGCATTTTCAGAAAGAAAATAAAATGAAATGCATTTGTCCATTGGTTGGGGGTGTTCATTCACTGAACTGATAGACTCTATTCGCCCCCCCCCCCCGCCCCATAAAAAAACTAGCACAAAACCTCCCAATTTTTTTAAAAATAATTATTTATCAATTAAAATATTTTTCAACTCAAGTGCAAAAAATGCTTTTTAACAAAGATATTTTAAAATGTGAAATAGTGCATTAGTGTTCATTCACCAGGGCCAGTCTTCCTACTACACATGAAAATAAACAATCTTTTACACGTGAAGAATATTTTAGAGGAAAAACAGAAAACTTGTACAATTGAGATGACAGTTCAAATTCAGTTTGACTCTGAAATATATTAATCTGATTCAAAGAATTGCTTATACAACAACCTAAGATTTATTAGAGCAATTGCTCTCAGGAATGTTTGCTTTATAAATTTTATAATTTAATTCATTGTTCAACTTTTTTTCACTAAATTAAAAAAAAAAAAAGATTTGTTGTACAATACAGCTACTGAAAGTATTTTACAACATAGAGTTTTCTTTCAAAATAAGCAAATATGCATAACATGTTTTGTTTGCTACTTTCAAACATTTTGAATTAAGAATCAATTATTCTTACTTTTTTTCCCCATATGTCATAGAAATTTTTTAAACAGGATTGCTCTTGCACATTAGGGTGGGGCGAAAAATAAAAAGTTTTTCAGATCAACTTCTAATAGTTGCTAAAAGTTGTCTTTGGTGATAGTTAGCTTTTGTGCAAAATTTGAGAAAAATCGGTTAATATCTTCAAGGGGCGCTGCGATCGCAAAGTTTTATCAAAGCTTTTATCGGGATTTTATGGTTAAAATATGAAAAATAATGCCGTTAGCTAATCTCATTGCATTTTTTTTACTCGTAAGATATATTCATGCATTCAAAGCATATGAAATAACTCACAAAAAATATTTTAAATAATATATTTATATATTTCAAGCATTTAAAAAGAAACAAAAAAGTGAAAAAAAGTGATTTTTTTGAAATATAAATATATCATATAAAATAATGTTTGTGAGTCATTTCATATGCTTTTAATGCATGAAAACATCTTTTGAGTAAAAAAAACGCAAAGAGACTAGCTAAAGGCATTCTTTTTGATATTTTAACCATAAAATCCATAACAAAGCTATGGTAAAACTTTGCGATCGCAGCGCCCCCTGAAGATATTAACCGATTTTTCTCAAATTTTGCAAAGTTTAACTATCACCAAAGACAACTTTTGGCAACTATTAGAAGTTGATCTGAAAAACTTTTTATTTTTCGCCCCACCCTATTGCATACTTTGAAGGGTTTTTAAATAGTATCACAATTTCCTCTGCAATTATTGCTATCTTTTCCCCTTGGTTTTGCCTATTAATTCTCTTTATCGTTTTTAAACTCCAAACTCAAAACTTTCCTTTTAAATTAATGAAGTAAGTAATTTTTTAATCTCAAATCAATATTCCCCCCCCCCCCCCCCAAAAAAAGGGCTAATACTTAAACCAAGAATTTTATGAGCAATGCTTGGTGTTATTTGTCATTTTTGTTTGTTTGTTTGTTTATATAATTAAAAATTTGTAAAACAAGTTTCGATGTTTGTATCCTTTTAATACACATAATTACGATAGCATATACACAAATACAGGTATTTCATTAGTGTCGAGTTCACTGGAAAATAAATAACCTTTTTGATGTTAATTGGAAATTTTACATCACTGCCTATGCATGAATTTTGATCCACAACTATATTCAAATGCAAAATTATTACATTAATCACAATAATCAGAACACGGTAGGATTAAAAACCGCAGTAAGATGATTAACTCTAGAGGTCAGAAGACTGTCTTCAAGATTGATCTTTTAAAGTACTAAAAAAAAAAGAAGAAAACAGCAATTGTGCTTCCTTCAATATCAATTTTTATGGAAAAATTATATGCCATTGTAAATATATGAACAAATAATAACAAAAAGTTTTAGACGTTTTAATAAAAACCACCTGTATTTTGTTTTCTAAGCAATTGTTCCCACATTCCTTTCTTTTCGTACAAATCGAGTAATAATAGTTCTAACAATTTTTAATAACAGCTGGAAAAGTGTTATTGTTTAATTAAGCTCGGTTTAATGCAGACGTTTCCGAGGAATTCCAAAGAAAGCGCCAGCAAAGAAAGAAACGGTCGCGGGAATATCGGATCCAGCAGGGCAGAGAATATCACGTGACTACACGGCAACCGGAAAGCGATTTCAGTGTGGGCGTGGCTTAAAGGAAATAATAGCAGACAGCTTTCGAATCGCGTAGTGTGGATTTGAATGGGCATGGTCTAATACAAAATAATTCAAATATAATAAAGACGAAATTAAGCACAATTAAGAATGCCAGATGCAATGTTTTACGAAAACGAGTAGTATCTTTCACATGAAAATACAAAATTGATTTTTCTGTTCTTTTTCGCAACTTAATTTTGTTTCAGAATTTTAATTCCGGTTTATTTTGCTCATTTTCAATCGTTTTGTTTAACTCGAAAAAAATCTTTTGTGTAATAGAGAAGTTAAATTCTAATTTGCTTAAAAAAAATTAATGAATAAAATTCATCACCACACCAGGATTTAAAAAAAATAAATAAATAAAGGAAAATAAATTGAACTACATTGAAAATCAAAAATTATATTAAAAAAAAAGAAAAGAAAAAAAAGACAAGCTTTTCTCGACTTGTGTACTTTTTTTTTATCGAATACATTATGGAATAACAATTTGGTTTTATGAAGTTAAAAATGCAAGACAACGTGTCTACAAGTACAAATAAAAGGTTAAAAAAGAGTTAGAAAACTCTAGCAGATAGCTATTTGGGGGCTATTATGAATGAAGCCCCATCATCAGTGCAAAAAGATGATGGTTCACTGACAGCGTGACAGCAGTCAAGTGAACCAATAGCTATCTGCTAGAGTTTTCTAACTCTTTTTTAACCTTTTATTTGTACTTGTAGACACGTTGTCTTGCATTTTTAACTTCATCAATTGTACAAAGTTTTCGACTGCTTTTCTTACAAATTTGGTTTTATTTCTTGATTCATTTAGGCAGGGTGTCAATGATTTAAATCAATTGATTTAAACCAGTGATTTAAATCAAATGATTTTTTTTTTAAATCATTGATTTAAATCATTTTTCAACTTAAG
>JAXGGA010017325.1:0-24613 GCA_038373865.1 Uloborus plumipes | reverse complement strand
TAATTTTACAACGGTTCATATAACTAGCAAGCACATTATTTTTGCTACTGAGCATTGTGGAATACAATGCATAACCATTGCACAAGCTTATATTTTAGTATTTTCATGTTAAAATTAGCATAAATATTATTTTAAGATTTAAAAAATTAATTGCAACAAACACAATAAAAAACAGAATTCATTCACATTTTACATAAATTCAACTAATTCAACAAATTATACATTGGGACAGTCAGTTCAGGCCAAATCTTTACAGGGCATTCCTTCTTAGTAAGACCTACAGGCCGCTATTATAATGAGATTTGTATATCTCTCCACAGACATTTACATTACATTATCTTACCTTATATTGATCATTCAAAATATATGTAATGACAAAATCTTCATCAGTTGAAGTTCGTATTTTGTAATCAAAGCATTAACGTATAAAAAATCTTTTAATTAATTCACAAACTTGGAGTTGCTTTTCATACACTACACAGTAACAATTTTAAACATGGCAGTTCCTTAAAATTTCCAGCAATATACTAACTATCACAAGTTTTTTTCAAAATATTAGTGCAACATTTTTCAATAATAATTTTAATGATTGGATTCGGCTCTTGCAGCAAGATACTTATGTACCTTACAAACTTACATCTTTTGCCAAAGCTTCATCACTAGCAGCTTGATTTTCATACTCTCTGAGCACACCAGCAGTTTTTGCAACATCCACAGCCAATTCATCGGCTTGATCTCTTAATGCATTAGCCTGGCTTTTAGCTTCTTCTGCTCCTTCTAAAGTTTCATTTGCATGCTGAAAAGAGAAAGTAATCAGAAAGGCTTATGGGGAGTCCCAAAATGAGATAATTTGAATTTAGTTTAGGATTTACATTAGCAGTCATCTAACTTCAGAGGATACTGAGCAAATCATGATGTTTTAAAGAAGTACAGCAAA
Source organism: Uloborus plumipes (assembly GCA_038373865.1). Classification (NCBI taxonomy): domain Eukaryota; kingdom Metazoa; phylum Arthropoda; class Arachnida; order Araneae; family Uloboridae; genus Uloborus; species Uloborus plumipes. The sequence goes on along the minus strand of JAXGGA010017325.1, from coordinate 23,676 downwards.
TTACTCCTCCCGCCCCTGTTCTCTCATAAAAATTGGAATAGTTTCAGATCTCTCAATACAATTTTGTATTCTAGACAACATGCATGTGGAGCTATATTGGCAATTATTTTCTTTTCGTATTCTTTCACATTAATGACAAAAAAAAAACCTATGAGTATCTTTCTCAGACTACTTGCTATTCAGAGCTAATAGTAGATTTTAGCAATTAACTGTCAATTGTTAATGGTAAATAAGTTTTAATGCTATAAAAATATGCAAGAGGTTACTGTAGTACATTTGCAAAGTTCAATTTTTAAAAGTTCATTAAAAAGCTACAAATTAATAATTAGGCATATTAGTATGGACCAGCAAATGGGAGGACTTAATATTATTAAAATATCAGAATAATGATGTAATCATTCTATGCATTTAAGATATAACCATCAATTATACAACAAACTAAATTATATAACTATGCAAAAAAGCAAAAATTGAATTATGTCCTTAATGTAATTTGAAAGAACTTTCTCTTTAAACCTTTGTGTATGCTTTTAAAACACACATAGCATGAATTTTTTTTATTGCACTTCAGAAGAAATTATTTTCATAAATTTTTACCTAAACCAGGAACTCTTAAATATTTATATCAAATTTACAATTGAAGGGGCAAAGAAATAAGGGGGATTTGTGACAATCTTTTTAATTTCTAGAAAAAGCTTTCAAAACAAATATGTGTGTGTGTTTTTAATGGATTTTTTTCTACTGGTAAAACGGGCTCATATTCTCAGTTACCAACCATTTTTGTGACTAAGGGGACATGATAATGATAGACATCACCTTCATCCATGGTAAAAAATAAGTTTTTAAAATTGTCACATATCATCTTTATGCACTTGACCCTTCGATTTCAATACAACTGATTAAATTATACCCTGGAAGCTTCCTCAGCAGTTTCCTCGGCTCTTTGAGCTTCATCTCTTGATTCAATAGCATCTAATTTCGCTCCACTCAGAGCTTCTTCTGCAGATCGAGTTTTGTCTTCTGCATCAATAATGATTTGCTTGATGTCTGGAATTTTCGTGAGCGCTTCGTCAGCTTTTCCCTTACTCTCCCGTATTAGTTCATCAAACCCTAAATGGGAGCAGATGTTGTTAGAGTGTTTCTAGAAATATTAATATTAAAACAGATGAAGCTAAAATTCCACACAGCTTGAGACTTAAGATTGTGCAGATTTTAGGATTTGCTAGATTTCGGGGCCATAAAATAACTATCACTATTTTGAGTTATTAAAACAAAGTAGTAACAGACAAATTTCGTAAAACATAGCAATAAGAATGTTCACTCTTATTTAACGTTAATACATGGAAAAAATTGTTTCTTTAGAAAAGTTAGAGTTTTATCTTTTTTTACTGAAAAAAAAAAGAATGGTTGTGGTCGGAGATACGACCTAGGCAGATTTTTGGCACTCTACTGCATTTTGAATAACTTTTTTTTTTCTCAATTTGAATAAAAACTGTTAGAAAGCATGCAGCAAATATTTTCAAGCATTGTAATCAATGTAAAAACATTGAACTGGCAAGCAATAAATCTTGTTGACTACAAAATTCAACAGTTGAACCTCTTTCCTTCTTTTTTATTATTATAGTTATAGTTAATTTTTTACTTATTAAAATTGAAAATTTCAGTTTTAAATGATGCTTTTTTGTTAAATCATTTGCATTAATTTTTTTCAACAATTTCTGCTCATTTACATATGTGGGGGGAAAACCTTGAATTTAAGACAGTTCTTTACATTAATTTGCTTTATTTTTATACAAGTGATACTTTGCTTTAAAAGATTACTCAAATTATTCAAAAGCTACATCAGAAACTAAGATAATTGAATAAGAGAGAGAAAGGTGGCTGCTGGTAGAGAATGGATATTAACACACAAGAAAATAGGCTAGCTTCAGGGAAGTCATTTCAAGTTTTTTCAGGGGGTGGGGGGCAAAGGGTGAAAACACAATGCAATTTCATCGGAAAACAGCAAAAACCACTCCCACTGATATGTTAATACATTGACTTCTCAAAGCCAGGGGGGGGGGGGCAATTGACCCCCCCTGCCCTCCCTAAATGACGGGCCTGGCTAGCTTAGTTCTGGATGATTAACACACAAGAAAATAGGCTAGCTTAGTTCTGGACGAAACTCTTGTTGAATTTTGAAGTAAAATTTACCTTTCAATGTTGCAAGAGTTTGTTTTGCATCCTCCAGCGTTTTCTCCCCAGCAGCAACAGCATCTCTTGCTTTACTGAGAGCAGCATCCACATTAGCAAGCATTTCATCAGTCATCTGACAAATAGAAAATAAACTAATTATACTACTTCTGCTGATGAAACAAGCCAATATAAATATTAACAAACATTTTTTAAAAACAACAGACCCTTTTACAGCTGAAAGAAAGAAAATGCAAAAACAGATACAAATACAAATGCGACGACCAGCAGCAGGCTCTGGGCCCAACTGGGCTGGTCCTAGTCAAATTAAAGACCCCAATGAAGATCAATGGTCCTTCTAAAAGTATCTACTCCATTGCTCCTTACCGCCTCTTCCGGTAAACTGTTCCAAGTTCCCACTACCCTGCTAAAATAGTAATTTTTTCGAATAATACAGCTTCGGATTTTGATAGGTCATTAAAAGAATATGATCACATATATTGAAAGATAGATCACAATATTCAGATACAAATTGGGGGTTTAGGACTCTCTCCCGGTAATTTCTTGTTATTGAAGTTTCTAAGAGGCAGTTTCTAGGACTCAAATGGACAACATAGGTGTCATTTTTAATCAATCAAACCTATAATATGTACCAGAAAACAAATAAATAAATAAATGGAAATGCTGCAAGTTGCCAGTAGCCTATATGAAGAGATCTAAAGTATACTATTTTTTTTTAAATATTTTTTTTACTATTTTAAGTTACATTTATAAATTAATCCTTCAAGTCAGAGTCACAATGAGTCAAGAAAAAAAAAAGCTTCTTCAATGTGGTCCAAAATTTTGGGCGTTAAATTTGGCACTTAAGGTTGGAAGTCTAGGCGGCAAATAAAATTTTTGGTCGCAAAATGAAAATAACCAGTTTATTTCTAACATTGCTCTCAAACTAACCTTTTGACTGTGGGAAGAACTGAAAAAAATTAAATGTGCTATTTTGTACAGGTATTTCTGCTATTATATACTGAATAGGCATATTTTTATCATTTCTTTATAAAAAAACTACTTTAATCGACAGGCCAAGAGGAATTTTTATGAAAGCATAGAAAATTTTCAAGCAAAACATTATAGGAAGTAAATAAATGTGGCGGGAAGTGAAACAGCAGGGCAAAGTGGAATGGTGAAATATTTAGTGGCCCTATAGGGTAATATTTAACTTAAGTAAGTAAAACAAGCAATCTATTAAAGCCAGGAGCAAGTTACCTCTGAAAATCAAGGGAAATGATGACAAGCAATTTTCAAAAATTGGTACCCTGATTATAACCTTTTGTTGCAAGTCGAAACTTATTTTGCTGCAAGGTTGGGTTTGTTCCAACTACAGACAAAATGCATTTACAAGTGCATAAAATGGAAATTTAGCCTGATATTTGAGTAAAAACAAAATCGGCAACAGGAAAGTAAAAATGAACTTACTGGAAAAAATAAACAGAGCAGACTATAGACACTTTTGAATGTTCACTGAAAATTTTTCAGAAGGAAAATACAAACCTGTTGTTGCTTTTCACCAGCTTTCAATAAATCTTGTGCATCTTTTGACTGTTGTTCTATTCTATCTAAAAGATCATGATGCTTATCCATAATCTCTGCAGCACGCTCCTGTATTGCTTTAGCCTAAACCAATAAAAACAGATTATTATAATACATCAATCAAACACATTAAGCTGCAGTCCATCACACACACACATATATACAGTCTTACACACCTCTACAGAACATTCTGTATAGTAAAATCACTGGTTAACAAAATTAATTATTTATTATAAACAGAGTTTTAAAAAATGTAAAGAATTCAATAGTAAAACTTTAACAAGAAGTTCTGTCAAGAACTAAACGAGCCTACTTTTCCGTACATCGACATCGGCAATCTAGCATCTAATCAATATTCTCTTGAATATCTGAAACTGAAAATTATGTCAAACATACCTTTATAACACTTAAAGCTGATTTCTAAAAGCAAAATATACCCCTCTCATCAGATGATCAGGACACGTAAAAAGTAAATAAACGAGTAAATAAAGTTTTGTCGCACCTTTTAAAGAATGTAACTGCTATAGTTCTTCCGTAGAAAAATTTCACAATCTTTTTCAAATGAAAAAAATAAAAATGAAAAATAAAATAAAAGTACAAAGAACATCAAAACACATTTTATCGAAGAAAGAAAAAAAACCTCGTTCGTTAATAAAATATCTCGAATTTTATTTTTAATCCGTTGCCAGTTGTTAAATATAAGTAAAGAATAAAATGCTCTCGTGAATGAACAATTTTTGTAATCAAAAAAAAAAATATCGTCTGCCAAAAAAATAAATAAATAAATAAATAAAAATAATAATAATAAATTAAACAAAAAAAATGAATAAATAAACAAAAAATCGTCTGCCCAGTCAGTCATTTTTTTCTGAGCCTGCATTTCCGCCATGTTTGCGGAGTCGGAGTCGGAATCAGAGTCCTCACAGAAGATTTTTCAGAAAAGTACTTAACATACATTTTTTATCAAAACTGTTTTCTTACAAAGTTAGTTTGAAGGAAATCCGCCTTTAAGTTTAGAATCAACATTCAATTTAAATTTCCCAGTAGGCGCTCATGGTAAAAAATTTTCTGAACGGTTCATCATTGAACGAAAAATGGTTCAAATTGAAAAGTAAAATATGGGAACGAGTCTCTCCGAGATCTTTCGAACAAAAAAAGTTTATTCAATTCAGACGGTTCACTTAAAAGTTATTAGGTGGAGAAAGGTTGCTTGAACGGTTCAATGTTGAACGAAAAAATGTTCAAATTGAAAATTTTAATACGGTAATGAAGTATCCTTGCCGATATCTTTCGAACAAAAAAAAAGTTTGTTTAAATCGGACTGTTCACTCAAAAGTTATTAGGGGTGAGAGCTTGTTTGAACGGTTCAATGTTGAACGAAAAATTGTTCAAATCAAAAATGTAGATACGGGAATGAAGTATCCTTGAAAAGATCTTTCGAACAAAAAAAAGTTTGTTCAAATCGGATTGTTCATTCAAAAGTTAGTATCGCGGGACCGGTTATTTGAACGGCTCAAAGTTGAACCAAAAATTGTTCAAATCAAAAAATCAAATATGGGAATGAGCTGTACTCGCCGAGATCTTTCCAACAAAAAAAAGTTTGTCCAAATCGGAATGTTCATTCAAAAGTTATTAGGGGGGGGATAGACAGACCGACAGACCGACCGACACACAAATTCCCCATCTCAATACCCTACTTTCAAATTTTTAATTTTTCGATATTCATTTTACCTCTTTATTTTTTCAACTTGGCGATATTTTCTGGAGTTGGCGTTATTTTTTTTAACTTGGCGATTTTTTTTGAACTTGGCGATATTTTTTAGATGCATTAAGCTACTTTTAATACTTTTTTCGTCTTTCTTTTATTTTTAACGGGAAAGTAGGCTAAAAACCAATACTCTGTAAAATTAAAACTAATTAACTGTGAACACAATCAAAAGTTACTTTGTAAAAAGAATCCAAATACATTTGTGTTTTTTTTTTTTTTTTTGAACCTTTATGTATATAAGTGTATGGGCAAGTCTCTAGAAATGTGATTTTGGATCCAAAATTTTCCAATTGTTCACAAAGGCTGAAGTTGGGCAGTTTCTACAAAGACAATATATGCATATTTGTTAAATTGCAAAAGTTCACAATACGTCTTCATTTATTTTGGAGACATTGTGTTTAAAATTGCAAATTCAACAAAATTGGCATGATGCAATTTTTTTATAGATTTCTAATTTCTTTTCATGAACCAATTAGTTTGATTATTTCATTATCAAAGGTCAAAATAACTTTTAAAAAATAATCATTAATCAACTTCTCTAATGAGCTTTAAGTTCAACTTATTTATTAAAATATCCCTAGTTTAAAAAATCAACTTTAAAACGATCATGTATCTAAAATATTAGAAATAATTGCCCAAGTATCATGTTGTTATCAATCTATCATTCTAACCATGTGTTAACAGCTTTTGCGATGGATGTTAACAACTTTTTAACATATTTCACTTAAAAACAGAAATAATGGCCCCCTTCATTGAAATTTTATATGTTTTGAACAAAGGTTCACTTAATATAAGCATAAAAAGAAAAAAAAATGCACAACACTATTAAGAGTAACTCGTAGTGAATAAAGATGGTAATACCACTCTAAATTGTTTTCTATTTACTTGGATGTTAAATACACTCAATCAGAAAGCATAGAAGTTTCTATTCACAAAATTCTTGCTTTATGTACAAAGTTATGATGGCTACTACTAAAACTGAAAGTTATTCGAGCCGGCAGTTGCACACATTGGTCATGAAAGCCTGTAAAAACTGTTGGATTGTGATGAAAGCAAAATGCCAGAGACAAGTTTTAACTGTGCAAGAAACATATTTATGTTTGCAATCAAGGAAAAATGAACCTTAACTTCAAATCGGGATACTTGAAGATTTATAAAATCTATTTTAGAAATACATTTTTGCTTTTTTTGCTGTCTAGGCACACCATTAAAGACAGATATTATGATTAATGTTTGGGGATGACTAATGACAGTTTAGTACTTATATTAAGCCTTTGCATAAATATTATTTAGCACTGTAAAGTGCCCGTAATTTTTCTGAATAATAAACAATAATAATAGACGAAATGGAATAGACTTTCCAAGGTTGCTATGAGCCTGGGACAAGAAATTACATTTTTCCAGAGAATTGCCCATGCATATATAAAGCGATGAAAGCAGCACAACCTTAGTAACATGACCATCTTATGCATTGTTTGGTTTACCTCTTCTATTATATCAGCAGCAGTCTGCTTCATTTGCTCAGTATCAACATCAGGCACATTTATTGAGTTTGCCTCAGTGTAAAGGTCAAGAGCCGAGTCATATGCCTTAATGGCTTCCTCTTTAGCGTCTTCAGCCAGTTTTTTTACATGATCCAGCATATTGTCTACTTCCAGTAGCCTGGGAAAGAATGAAAAATGACCATCAAGCAAAAATGCATAAGGAAATAACATTCAAACATCCATTGTATTCCACTTTTTGAAATGCCTTTCAGTTAACTTTGTAGGAAGTCTATGGCAAGTAAATGTTTTAGTTCACTTAATGGATACGAAAAATTTAACTTTACCTAAGAATACAATCAAACTACTAACTTAGGCAAAATTTTATGTAAATATTTAACACAGCTTTTTAAACCATGAATACATTAAAAACTTGATATTATAACTAAGTGTTTAAAAATTAAAATTTAGAATTTTTAAATTTGTTGGTTCTTTTTTCACTTTTATTTAAAGTTTTAACAATTTTAGAGGTTGGAGATTTGCATTGTTTAAACTATTGTAGAAATCTGTTCATATTATTTATACAGGCGAACCTCATCAAATCAAACACGCTTAAAACAAATCACTGCTAAGACGAACTACATTTGTTCTCCCCCCTCCAAGTGCACTTACAAGTAGCTATTTGTTGTTTTTTAAATAAGACAAACTATGGTTACAAAATGAATCAATTTTAAAGGTACCATAGAGTTTGCTTTGATGAGGTTCAACTGTAATGTACTAAGAATTAGGTATGTTTTTCTCATATTTTTATAGGTATAATTTTCACATTGAGTTTCGTCATTTGGAATGCTATACGAGGAGAATGTCACAACTCCACTGCAATGATTTCAGTTCTTTAAGTGGGACCCATCACACAGAAAATTTTCAGCTTTCGGGTAAATCGAGAGAGAACCACGCTGTTTTCCTTCCCCCAGTGGGCGTGGATGTCTTGACAGGTTTGGGGGACAAGACCCCGTCTTCCCTCCGCAGGAGTGTCAACGTTTAATTTATTGGCAAGGGGAGAAGGATCGGAGAGAAAACCAGTGGTTCCTAACTTTTTAGCCAAATGGATTCTCTTGAAAATTTTTCATCACTTACGGGCCAACTAGCCAGCATCCCATATAGAGTTAGCTCATCACACAAAATATAATTCAGAATCTTAGATAAAATTGTGTATAAGAGCCAACTGGGGCATGTAATAGATATAATTTTAAGCGTTGTTATGGCATTCCTAGAATTTAAAATTAAGGTTTCTTGTTTTATATGAAATCTTCAGTTCTCATTCACTAGATCTCGGATAAATCAACATTGGATGTAAAACAATTTCAGAACTAACATTTATGTTAATCTCAGGAATAAAATACTAAATAATCAAAACCACTTTCAAATTGATTCCAAATTAGTTTATTTCAGAAGATACCAACTCCATGACTTTGAAATGTTCTTAATTAATCATCATTAGTTATTTTTGTGAAACAAATGCCATTTTTAATCTCTCGGAAACATCTTCTATAACCTTATTAAGACCTTATTTGCGTAGAAATGTTCTCCATTATGCAATAAAACCTCTCAATAAAGGACACTAAGAAGACTGAATTTTTTGTCCCTTAAATAGAAGTGGCCCTTATTCGCAGGTGTATGAATCGATGCTTTCATCATTTTTGATACCACTGTATACTCAACATAGTATAACATCACAATAAAGGCAAACTATCAACATTTAAGTTTTACTGAAAATGTTTCATACAAATGAGAAAAATTCAAAATTATTCAAATTAATAAATATATTGTTTTGAAAATTAAATTTAATGAAAAATTAGGCAGAATCAAAGTTTTGTAATTTATAGAAATTAATTTGAAGTTATTTTTTACAGAAATTCGCTTCATGTCATGTAATTTACAATGCAATAAGCATAAATAACAGCATGATTTCGTACCAAGTTTTCTGAAAAAGTTTCGCATTGTCACTACTATTCGGAGCTGAACACATTGCTAAAGAAATAAATAAGAAAAAAAATGACTGAAAAATCTCAGTATGAATTTTTAAAATACATATTTATTTCTTTACATGTCAATGTCAAGTCAAACTTTTACCAGTCAATTTTTTTGTCAAAAAAAGAACCTTGTTCTTCGATAAATTCAGTATTTCTAATGTATTTATGCAAAAACTTTTGTAATTTTTCTCTGTAACTGTCCCGTATATAAATTGCCCGTTATTGAGGGATAAATAAATGGAATTCCCTATTAAAAGGGACTGGGACCAGAAAAAGTGTCCGTTAAATAAAAGTGTCCGTTAAATAAAAGTGTCCATTATTTGGAGGTGTGCCTCAAAGGAGGTATTACTGTATTTTTTTCGTAAGTATTGCTTTACCTAAAAAAGTCTCAAACTTTTTCTTACAATTATAAAAATGACTTTTTACTCCTATGTATTGTTATCTCTAGACCAAAAACTTGGAATTGCAAAATGATGGTTCGCAATCTAAGTTTTCAAATGATTCAAAATAAATTGCAATATTATGAGTCTATGAATATTCATAGTAGGGATCACAATGAAATGTTCCTGCCAAAGGTGTGAGTTTAACATTCTAATATGGGATATTTAAAAGATAGTTACACTGAACTTCACATTCATGAATTTGCAACGTAGAAAGGACGTAAGCAAATGGCTAACTTTTACCCTGCATTGATTTTGTAAGTGGAGTTTTTTATTTATTTATTTATTTTTTTTTAATCATACATAGAATACAGTTAATGAATAAAGCAATTGTAAACAAATTTGGGTCATTCCATGTCAAGTGTACGAGGCGTCCCCACTCGACCCCATTCGATTTAGATGAAAATTTTTTTGGATGTACATATAAGACTTGCATGAAACCATACCAAATTATAGCTCCATAAACCTTATGGTTCAGCCAGTAAAAATTATTTTATACAGGCCTCTTTTTCGTGTCTTGAAAAAAATGACCAAATCGTCAAGTTTGTGCTTTTATTGCTCGCGACCTAAGACGATTATCAGGCTCAAATTTGGTGATTCTAATCACTGTTTAGGGTGGAATAGCCTACTTGTGTAAGAAAAGCTCCAATCACTGTAGATTGTTTGCAATTCGCAGCCAAAGTTGGTAAAAAATAGTATTTGGCAAATTTTGACCATACGTTATTAGCTTGTATCTGCTGAGAGAATGACTTTCTGAAGCTAATTCTTTCCTCGTTTGTAGCCTGATAGTTCGTCCGAAAGGTGTGCAAGTGGCATCTTGATAGCTCAAATAATTGCTGAATTATGCGAGTTGAAATTCCAGTCAAATTTCTTTTTCTCAATTTTGTCTCAATTTCAAGGGGCAATATCTCAAAAGGGTCATCTTGAATTTCAATTTTCTTTACATAATTGGAAAGAACACACTCTTCTTAACTAAAATACGCTATTTTTATTTTTTAGACAAACCAGTTTCAAGGGGATATTGCAGATCAAAAATGTGTGTGTCATTCAACGTGAAATCAAAGAAAAAAATACATAGACCACAAAAGTTGGTGTCAATTTGTTCTATTAAAATTTACAGGAGCTATTGCACTTATGTTCTGATGAAAAAACCCTTTTTTAGATATTTTTGAACTTCAGTTTTTGTGTGCGCATCCGTAAAACTCAAGAAATGGCAAAAAATAAAGTTTCGTTTTTAACAAAAATAATTATCTTCTTATCGCTACTATAAGAGCTTGAGTCTTTTCTTATGTGTTATTTTTTAGTTCTTGAAACAAAATTTCGGATGACATGTCACTTGACAAGGTTGTAGGTCATTAATGCTTCAAGGTCATAAAAAGCATTTTCCCATTTTTCATCATTTTTGTTTATGGGCAAATTGAAATCATAGGCTGAATATCTAGACACATCCTCTGCAGTATAAAGAATGGATTTTCAATTACTATTGTTATCATTTACATGGCGGAAATAATTGTAATATTCAACTCTATCGAAAACTTTCGTTATTGCTTTTTAGAATAATGGCTTTGCAGTCCCATTATACATATTTTTTATCACGTACACACCATATTAACTGTTTTATTTATTATTTTTCTCATTTATTAATTATTTTTTATTTTTTGAAAAAGGAAACAATGCTTTTTTGAATTTAAAATATTAATGACACCTTGCCAAGTGACATTATCATCCAAACTTCTGTTTCAAGAGCTTAAAAATCTCTACTAATAATAAAGCTGAAGGTGGTTCTGTCTGTCCTTCTTCTTTCTTTCTTTCTTGTCTGTCTGTCTGTCTGTTACGCGCGTAGCGCCAAAACCGTTCGGTCGATTTTCATGCCACTTGGCACAAAATTAGTTTGTAGCATGTAGTTTTGCACCTCGAAGCGATTTTTCGAAAATTCCATTTCGTTCTTTTTCTATTCGAATTCTTAGCGGAAATTCGATAAAATAGGGAAGAAATATTTCACACACATTTTCAAGTCTTATGTCATTCGAAAGCTTGGAATTTTCTGCACAAAATGAAGTTTTTTCGAAGTTTCTACGATCATCAGGAGAGCTGTAACAATTGTTTTTAGAATCCCGAAATTCAAGGCTTACCTTCAGTAAAGCAAGCCAAACGATTCTAAAATGGTTGAACTTTAGAATAAAATTTGTTTGAAAAGAGAGATAAAATGAATTATTTTATCAACGGAAATCAATTTTTCATGTTGTTACTATGGTTACGTGTTCATACTTATTTTTGTTTCTTTCTTTTTCCAGGGTTGCCAGCGTCTATCTTCGTAGGCTACGGCCAGACGTAGTATTTTTGATTCTACGGTAGTATTTTTTCGGCCCAAATAAGGAGCGTAGTATGTTTCTGGCAACTCTGTTTCCAATACACTAATGACTTAATTAAAAGATTTGGCGGATTTTTTTTTTTTTTTTCATTTTCATAGATTTCGCATTTCAGCAACATTGATTTTGGCAACGTTTGGAAACAGTAGTATTTTGTAATATTTTTTTTAGAGGAGGCGTAGTTTTTTTTTGTTCCAATTCTCTGGCAACCCTGTCTTTTTCCCGGTGAAGCGGTGAAGATGCTTTGGGACCCTGCTTGGCGCGTTTTCAAAAAGTCAACTACGCCAAATAGCTAGGGTTACCACGCTTGGCGCGCCTATCGTTCATTTAGCGAGAAAAGGGTACCTAAAGCACAGATTAACGAAATATCGTATCAATTGCGATATTGCATCGTTTTTTTAAAGTGTTTCATTTCGGAAAATGTATTGTTTTGTTTTTTAAGCTAGGAAAGAAAACTTTCTTCTTCTCTTAAACTTTGGTAAGATTTCTGTTGGTTCCTGTTATCAACAAAATTGTTCTTATTTTCTCTTTTGGCTTATTTTTGTCCATCTCCCTTGGGGTTGCATTCGAATGTTCCAAGGGGGTGTTTTACCCCATTTGTCGGGTAAATCAGTGTTTTCAATGCAAGGTGATATGAATTGGTTAACAAAAGTGATATGAATTGGCGCGACTACTTGGCGATATATCGCCAAGCTTTTGATCGCCAAGTATTTGACGCCAATTGGCGAAAAAAAATTTTTTTTTTTTGATTTAGGTTCAATTTGGCGCTGTTGGCAATATTTTGCGAAAAATCCACTGAGTGATGTTAAAATCGATGATATTTAGGAGATAAATCATTGTAAAACATTTTTTTGCATTGTTTCGTAGCAAACTAGGGATACAAATGTTTGAATTGTTATCGTGCTCACTCCAAGCACTATTTTAGCACTTAAGGCATCTACTAAGAAATTTACACGTAAAATTAAGTAGTGTGGGGTCCATATCAGATCTTTATATCACTTTGAAGGAATTATAGTTGAATAAAACTAAAATAGAGCATTTTTTCTGCTATATCAATTATTTTACAAATGAACTTTTAATTTTATACCACGGGCAAAGCCGTGCGGGTACCGCTAGTAACACATAAGAAAAGACTCAAGCTCTTGTAGCAGCGATAAGAAGATAATTATTTTTGTTAAAAACGAAACTTTATTTTTTGCCATTTCTTGAATTTTTACGGATACGCACTAGGGTGGGGCGAAAAATAAAAAGTTTTTCAGATCAACTTCTAATAGTTGCCAAAAGTTGTCTTTGGTGATAGTTAGCTTTTGTGCAAAATTTGCGAACTAAATGTATATTGCCGTGCCTGCTAAGCACATAGTAGAATCTGCAATTGCGCTCAAACAGAGATATTGCATTTTAAAGAGCTGCGCTTCCATATATTTTGTTGTGATGACTTTTTATTCAGCAGATTAAAAAAAAAGTTACCAATCACAAATGACTACAAAACATTTTATTAATAACACATACGAAACAGAGAGCAACCTCTGGTTAATTGCTCTGGTTTTGTTGAAAAGTAGGGGTACGACTGCTGTGCTTAGCAAAGCAGTGCAGTAAGTTGAAACTCCAGTTTAAATTTTGTTCAGGTTTAGAAACCATTACACAGTTTATAGTTTTCCATTAGAAAGGTTAAAAAAAGTCATTTAATTTTTATTTGGATTTAGATTGGGTGGGGAAAAACCAGAACTCAATAGTTTTCATTTTTAGAAAGTGTGGTTATATTGCAAGCGAGAAAAATCATTCTGATTTTTCTTTCAAACACTATTATTGATGTTTGAAAGTATCTACTTATTATTTTAAGTTTTAAAGACAGTTTAAAATAGAAAACTTAATTGTAAGCAATATTAACAGTGAAATGACGATATGATTCATTTGTGGGGTTTGACCAAGAAAGCTTTGAGTCATAAAACAGAAAGGCTATTTTTTTCCTATTAAAACCTACCTAATTATGCGTATTTCTGTCATCAGGAAAAATAATATGTGTTGATTGCATATATTTTTAATGATTAACCTTTTAAATGGTCCAAAAAAAAAAAACTATTAAAAAACGCTTTTTTTAATCATAAAAAAGTCAATTTTTCATTTTGTTCCAATTTTTCCGCAAAAAAAATGGAAAAAAAAAACGGTTTTTTTCCATCGCTTCAAAATTTCCGGAAATTTTACATCTCTAATCTTAACTCACCGCAAGGTGGCACATTCAAGCTCTATAACTGCGAACACGTTCAGGCTTGGCAAAATTTACCATATTTCACAACGCGTATTTGGCCTCCAAAAATATTTTGGAAGTCTTTTAGAGACGTGAGCTTTTTTAATACATTAAATTCTTCATCTGATTTTTCTGTTGCTAAACATTTAGAGTTATTAGTAGCGTTCTCGTCATAGGGGCCAATTGCTATAATTTTCTAAAATGTAATGCCTAAATGTAAAATTAAAATATATTTTTTTCCGTTTTTCTTCCTCTAAATCTTTTCTCTTTATGTATAGTTTTTACTAACGAAAATTTTTCTCATAACGTTGCTTGCTCTAAAAACAATTTAAAAAAAACTTTTATATTCATTAAAAAGAATATTTTGAAAATTTCAAGGTTAGCTCTATTATTCCACCCACCATGTACGCCTTTTCACCTTTTCCTGTGTTCCGGAACATTTTTAGCTTTCATTATTATTATTACTATTTTGCGGTCAAAGTCTCTTTCGATATCACTGTCTTGGACGCAACTTACCGTTTGTAAAGATGCTCCCGGTTGTGTAATTTCTTTTGTAGGAGAGTGTCGGAAAAAATTAGATAGCGCTACATTTATGCCGAAATGTAACGTGAAAAATAATTTCTAGCTGTTTCAGTGCGTGTAGTAGCTTTATTCTTTTGCTGTTATCTCTACTAAACGAGCATGCAAAAAATATTTTTTTCACATTTTATATTTTCTCTACGGAAACACTTTTCGTAGCAAATTTTACTCTTTGACCGTGACTAAATTGGGTAAAAAAATTATGGTCCGTATCCGTGTCCGCGAATCTACATTTTTAATGATCCAGCACATCACTAGTAAATAGATAGTTCAAGAAAAACTGCAGCTAATTACTGCTTATTTAAAAAGCATTAACATCAACACAGATACAGAAATCTTCGTCGACTACTCCGAAGAGAAAGCGAAAAACCTAGTGCACTTATAAAGTAACTCAGACAAGAGGAACTTCTTGGACACTTGTTCTTCCGAGGGTATCCGATTCCACCCACAAGTCAGCCCACAAGTGTCCCCCTACCCTTGACCATTCCCGCGAAACACAGTCATTCATCACTCAGCGGGGAGGCTACTCGTGCCTTCGATAAAGGGGGTGGAAATTTTTAACTCGTGATGTGGAATAGGCTCAGTTTTATAATTATATCTATTGTTCTAATGAAGCTACAGAGAATATTTTTCATTCTTTAGATAGCTGAGATTACGCACTATGATTTTATCTTTTAAAAAATTCGAATATTCCTTACGGTTCGTCTAAAAATTCACTTTTTGTCCGTTGAACTTTTAAGTTCATTTTAAAAAAAAATTAAACTATGTTAAAGAAAAACCGCAAAGATCAAACCGTGCATTTGTCGTCATAGATTAAGTCCGAAAAAGAAAGATTCGAAAATCTTAATTTGCTGGTAAGATATCCTTGAAATGCGAAGATATTTTTCTTCGTAGGATAACATAGGAAGTCGAAACCCGGGAATCTCTCTGATGGGTCCTCTTAAAACTCTTTTCTGTACAAAGGTGAAAGCATTTTCTGCAATAGTGCAACCGACTCCTGTTTTTCCTGTCACTAGGGGATCAATGAATATCAATCCCTGAAGAAATGCTATTTCAAACCTTTACAACGCTACAAAAATATTTTCTTTAACTTTCAAGATTAACCTCGAAATTATATAGTATAGGACCGGCGGCGGATTTACCAGGTTGTTAGTGTGGCATTTGGGGGGGCTCAAGATCATAAGTGCCCCGGAAAAGATACAGAAATGGATGTGACAAATGTTTTAAGATTCTGATATAAACTTAGGGGACCAAAAAATGCTTTGCGATGGGTTCCCAAACCTGTAAATCCCACACTGTATGAAACAACAATTGACTTTTGCAGTGTTAGGCACAAACAGTTAAACTATCAGTTAAAAATAAAAAAAATTGTCCTATTCTCTTCAATTCCAATATGCTCTATATTACACATTTAGCTATGAGTTTAAAATAATATTTATAAACATGAAAACATTGTAAATAAAATCAGTTGTACATATAAAGAATAGATCAGGTTTAGTAATAATAATAAATAAGTACAAAAAATAATAATAATAAATTCATTAAAAAAAGGAAGATCTGAAAATTAGTAAGGCAATAGCTTAACTGTCTACAGAAAACATACTTCTTCCCCAGGCAACTATTAGTGACAGTTATTAATATTTACCTAAAGAAGAAGAATGTTCATAAATTAACTATTTTATATCACAAGTTTCCTAGTCCATTTATTTAAGTCAACCGCTTTATTTCATTTTCATGCACTCAGGCATGTAGAGTGAAATTACTGAAATGCCCAAAAACTTTGAACATGACTCACTTTCTCTCCAAACGAGCCAGTTTATCCGCAGTCTCTCCAGGAGTCTCCAGAGCATGCCTAGCTTTTTCGTAGGCTTCCTTGGACACATTAAGTGCCTCGAGTGCTAGTTTTTCGATTTCTTCAGCTTGAGTTTCATGCCTAGAATGAACAGCCTCATTAGCTTTCCATGTTTTGTGAGTTTATGAAATTAGTGTCAACCCTCATCAAATCGCAAACAATATTCAGAAATCATTAATTTCAACCATTTTACAGTCAAGCAGAAAACAGAAATTGTCAATACTTATTTCCCTTTCTTTCATTATTTTTGATCCGCATTGTTAGAATACTTTGTTGAAGAGAACCAACAAAGGGATCACACATGAATTTGCAAAATATTTAAAAACCCTATTTCAGCATTACAATGGACCTGTTCTTTTTCAATGCAAAAAAATATGAGTATGTGAATGGAAAGATATACAATAAAAGGGATTCTTATAACTTTGAAAAAGGTGTCAGCAATCGTTCGCAAATTTGAGTCTTTTTAACATTGTTAATTTAGTCAGGCTAAAATGTTTTTAAAAATTTCAATGTAAAAGAAGTGTTAATTATTAAAAAAGAATTAGAAGAGAGCAAAGAAAGCTGACCTGTGGGGAAAGAAAATCTTTAAGAATTTAATTTTAGCCCATACTCAATATTCTTAGAGCTTATAATAAAACAAATACATGGTAATTAACACATGGGGAATAATTACTCATCAGCTAGCTGTCTTGCTTCTCGCGCAATCTCAGACATCCTTTCAGATTGCCGACCAAAAATTTTTGATCTTTCAATGGCCTGTTCTAAAGCTGAAAGCCCTTCAGTTTCCAAAAATTTCTGGGCACTGTTCATTGCTTCGATAGCTCTTTTGATGATATCCTCAGCTATTGTGATGTTTCTTTCCCCAAATCCACCAATGTATCGCGTGTCATCCATCTTCCTTGCAATAGTTCCAGCTGTTTTGTGAATCTCCTCCAGTCTCTTACGCAGTTCTCTTAACTTGTTGCCAACTTTGCCATCTAAGTCTATAATAGGGAAAATTAAAGGAAATGCTTTGTGTCAATCAAATTTAGAACATTTTATGTTCTTGAAAACATAAAATAAGTGTAACTAATTTTACTATATTACTTCCTAACCGTATGTGAAACTTACATAAAATGCGACATTCTTTTGACTCAGCTATATAAAAATTTTTTAAAAAGGGAAGTAACAGTTAAAGCATTTCATTTTCGTTTTTATTTTCACATATTTCTTTTTACTCTTTTACTTATAAAATGCATACAAATAGCAATTTTGACAACATATCGCCAATAAAATTAATCTATTTTTTTAACTACTTGCAATACTGAAATTATTAAGCAATAGCAAATCATTACAATACAATGATAAACTTATCTAGTTTAACGAATTATGTTGATTTATTCTGTGATTTACAGTACAATTTCTCTAGCAAAGTTTCTCATTTGTTAAATCTTCATGATACGTCCCACTATTCCACTTACTTGTGGCACTTAAGGCATCTTCAAGCAGTTTATCAACTTTAGCTTCAACATCTCGTAGTTTCATAACAAATTCTTCATCATTTAACAGCTGAGGATTATCTCGCAAGGCTTGGAGAAGTTCAGCCAACTCAGCGAGCTTCGAACGATGAATATTGGCAGCATCCTGAACAAGATTGTAACATGGGGGACAGTCTGGAAAATAAGTAAGTGGATTGTAATGCAACAAAATAACAATATTTCCAAATTAATAAAAAAAATAAACTTGAGTTTTCCTTAAATTATTCTGCTTTGGATACAACAACAATAATACTTTACAAGTTACACAAAAAATTTAAAGACTTTATGCTAGTAAGTCCCAAAAATTGATGATGCATTACTTTTGGATTTCAATCAAGGAAGAAAATGTTTGTGTCTGAATACTTACCACGACAACCAGCAGATTTGTCATACGTATTTTCTTTACAGCGCTCACATCTACGACCTTCCACATTGGGGTGACAAGAGCACTGTCCAAATGCATCACACTGTGGAGATGTGGAGCCAATGGGATCACAATCACACTCTGAAACAATGATTTGCTATTGTATTAAAAGCATACATAAATAATAATTTTGAGTTTGAGCTATGTAAAATTTCAAAACCTTCCAGAAACTATGACCATTGAACAATTTTCTAATGATTTTCCCAACAAGTTGAAATTTTTAGGAAAGTTAAAAGCTATGCATGATAAAACTAATATTCGCTACTGAAAACAAAAAATGTGCTTATCTTTATTTTTAAAAAATAAATAAATAAATGAATGAACAAAAATAAATAAATAAATGGATAAAAAGAATCTGCGCAAAATTTCTGCAGGTAACAAAAATAAGATATATTCTTATTGAAGTAAATGCGTTTCAATCAAATTTAGTAGCAAAAGGATTGATTTTTAAAATATTGTGCATTATATTTTTTCACTTTACCCAAGTTCATTAAATCTTTAAGCAGCTGTTAGAAAATTCTATATAACCTTGATTTTCCTTGTGCACCCAAGTCTTTTATCCTCTTATACATTAATTGAATGTTTTTGCTTTTGTGTAAAAAAAGAAAAGAAAAAAAAAAAAAAACAAGTAGGTAGTATGTTTGGATAATTTGACAGTTTTGCTACTTGAAGTTTTGAAATATTGGTAATCTACTGTGTGCGTTTGAGTATATGTATATATAACAGTACTAACCTTTGCATCCATCAATAGAAAATCCATAGTAATAAGGTTGGCACTGATCACACTTTTGTCCAGTAACACCAGGGCGACATTTGCACTGTCCACTGAAAATATCACATGAATGGTCAAGAGACCCAACTGGATCACAATTACATGATTCACAGCCCTCTCCACTGGCAATGTTCCAATAGCCTTCGATACACAAGTCGCAATGCTTTCCGTCCACATTCTGCTTACATGGGCACTGTCCAGTAGCATAGTTGCAGACCAAAATATCAAGTTCAAGCTCTTTTTTCTGAGTTCCAACAGGGTTGCAGTTGCATGCTGAAGAAATGAGAGAACTAATGAATTAAGTTAAAAAGCTAAAAGGCAATATAACATTACCCTTCATTTCATAAAAGGAAATATTTTAATTATGTAAAAAATCCTAGCGTGAAATAGCTGTGTTTTTCATATGAGAAACATTTCAAATAAACAATGAAATTGTATAAACTATTGAGCCTTGTAACACATTTTATTGCACTGGTAAACTATTTATTTTACTTCTAAAGACTTCATACAAAAAAAGATCAGAAAAAAGTTTAAATACCTTTACAATCTCCTTTCGGTAAAGCCAAAGCATTGCCATAAAATCCAGGCAAACAAGATTCACAATGTCGTCCACCAGTGTTGTAAATGCATTTCAAACATTCTCCAGTATTTCTATAGGGGTAAAAGAATAAACAGTGTTAGCTGTTACCCTAAGAGAAGCTTTGCTAATAACATTCTGCCTACATAACCGAATCAAAAGTGATCACTAAGCAATTAAGAAAAAAAAGCTGCAAACAAATTTTTAACAAATGCCTCAAAATACATACATCAATAAAATAACTACAAAAGTATTTTTCACAGTTTATTAAAAAAAATTCAAGCATTTTCTTATATGATTGTGTACTTATTGTTTGGCAACATGTCAGAAAGCTCACCTGTCACAATTTCCGATTGCATTGGGGTCCACATTTTCATTACATTCACACTTTCGACATTGACCTTGTGGTTCACCATAAAAGCCATCAACACAAAGATCACATCTATGACCTTAAATTAAACACAGGCTTTATAAACAACATTCACCAACAAAATATAACAAATTCATTAAAGAATATAAAGCTTTTCCTTAAATGCATTCCCAATTGTTGCATGTGAGTACAAGAACATTTTCAATTCAAATTGTACCTATTACTTTAATCACTAACTTTGCAAAACATAGTTACATGAAAATAAGTTGGAAGTGCAGCAGTACAGTCACAACCACTATAGGAATATACATCATCATTATTTTTCAAGCACAAAATTTTTTGAAAAGAAAATTGATAGTTCATACTGCATTGATATAGTTCAGAAAATTGATAGTACACTCTTGATTATCCACAGAATTGGATGGCACGGGTATCGCGGATTACGAAAATCGTGGATAATCCGGAAAAAGCATAGAATAAGGGGTAAAGAAGATAAAAATGTCTTTTGTTTGAAAATAATTGCATCCCACTAAAAATGTGATAAGTGGATGCATTCGTTTGTATCCTGATAACCAAACAGTGACGATAGGTACAGCATAAAAAATTATTTGTATTTGAGGTTCTCAAGCATATAAAATCCATAATGAAGTAGTACTTACAATAACGCCCACGCCCAAGTAAAATAATATATTGGATAAAGTACACCGCACTCTTAGGTAAGAAAAGTTGAGAAAAACAAAATTCAAATCCGTGCTTGTTCGAAAAAATATGTTAATAGTGTTTGTTTCTTTCCTGAGACCCTCTTGGATAATCAAGAGTTTACTGTATGATAATACATCGTTCCTTATGCAAATCTATATATAATAGGGTGGACCAAAAACAAATATTTCGGAAATCATATTCTTCACAAGCCTGCTTTTGTTCCATATGGTATCATAGAATTAAAGGGAAAAAAATCAGGTACATTTTTGGCTAATACATAAGTGACACGAAGATTTTGCATTTTAAAGATGCTGATTGAGCAAAGAGAAAGTTCAATTTTTACTAAATTACTGAAATTTTCGGGTAAAGAATTTTAATAATGAGAAATTAAGAACTGAGACACTGTGGAAAGAGGTATTTTACATTTAAAAATGTTATAATAAAAGTTTCTGAAATGTTAATGAAATATACAATACTTTCTCCTTGTTTTTTACTAAGATTTAATAACATCATTGGCTATCAGCATCACCTTTTTCGGCACTGAACATTTTTCTTAGTGCAGTGGCACTTATAGAAGAAGGTGCTTAGGGCATTTCCTAACAATTTAAGTAAATTGCAAGTATGAAATGGTTTGTTTCAAATGTGACCTGTATTTGGCTTGTTCAGACAAGCAAAAAAGGATAAAAACTTGCAACTTGTGGCGATCCCTTAACATAATGCAATTCATCTAAATTTTGGTTTGGTAATTTAAGTTGCTTAGTGGAACTAGGGCAGCAATGTCGGAATTTATGTTTTAAACTTTCATCATTTTATTTGAGTTTGGATCACACTAATGCACATCCCACACTTCTATCCCTCGTACCTATCACTACACGTTTCATTGGTTGGATGGAGACCTGAAGAGCTTTTGCTTTTTTAATACAGACCAAGAGCCGAGCAACCCCTAGTCTAGTACCCTCATGTATATTGATTTGAAATGGAAACTTTGCATTGCATATTTAACATGCCCACCCCAATACACTACACTGCAAAAAATGAACTATTGTTTTTACAGTATAATACTGACAGCCGAAGTTACAATTTAAAACTGTAAAATGCACAGAAATAAACTACAAAACTAGTAATTTTACAGTTTCTTACTGTAAAGTTAGAAATTTTACAGTTTATTGCCGCAAAATTTAGCTGTGTTACTGTAAAAACAACAGTATAATACTGGCAGCAGAGGTTTCAGTTTAAAACCGTAAAATGCACAGTAATAAACTGTAAAATGAGCAATTTTAGTTTATTACTTTAAAATTAGCAATTTTAGAGTTTAATACTACAAAGTAGGGATGGACCGGATATCCGGTAACTATCCGGTATCCGGCCTATCCGGTTGATATTTTAAGTATCCGGTACTTCCGGATATCCGATCCGGCTGACCACCCCGGATACGGATATCCGAAAGATTTTTGCAGGATATCCGGCTAAGTATCCGGTATTGATGTGGGGAATATCCGGAATTGATGTGAGGGTCATCCGGTATGATGTGAGGACCTAATTAAATATTTTCTTTTTTATAAAAATCTTAGTTAAAAATTTCATTGTTTGATAAACCTTTTAGATGATGTAATTACTTTTCATCTTTCCTTTTTACCAATTTTTGCTTCTAAAACAAAAATTGTGTTATTCCTCCGACTGTGTACTGGACATGGAAGCATTCTGCATATTTGATTTTTCACAATTGCCAGATAAAATATGATTGTCTTCAGCTTTTCAAAAATATTTTAGTTAAAATATTTAGAAAGAAAAGGCTACAAACCTTCAAGGATTAATGTGCGACAAAAGTTTGAAAAAAACTTACGATCATATCGTTAGTTCATAAAAATTAATCGTAGTAGCTTTTAATATAAATTCTCAAATTATTTTATTTATTGAATTCTTTTATTTTTAGTTTTTGTGCTTCTAACAAAAATTGCGATCTATTAACACCCAATGATGTTGTAATTAGATATTTTTTACTTTGCCACTATTATTGCTTTATTATAATTGAAAATAACATACACTAAATAACCTATCTAACATTGACGAAAGTTTTCTTTTAGATAATGAAAACATCTGTCCCCATGAATCGTCGCAACTTAAAACCATGCTTTTTTTTTTTTTGAAAGAGTTTAAATGTGTGTAAAGAAATTTTGAATTTTGCACTTTGTTTCGTTCTTTCTTTTTGTAATACCTTCCTTTCAGAAAAGATATTTCTCTACTATTAGAATCTTTTCACGTCTGTCACGCCGCTCCGTAACTCCTCGAGAACATGTTGAGTATGACCCTCAATAACATTCAATCGAGTTTCGATTACTCAAAGCTTTATAAACTCAAATATACCTTCATTTCAAAGTTTTCATTTGGTCCCAAATTCTTGAAAAGACGGTAGGAATTGCTTGTAACTCGAACTATCAATAACTCTAAGTTTTCAGCCGGTCCCTTGGGACTATGAGCTATTGAGACTTGACTGTATTTAAGATGTTAATTTGCATCATTAGAAAGTGTATTTTGTCTTTTAGAATTTAAGTAAAACTTTAAGTTAATTATTTAGATATAAGTTTATTAATTTATTTTTTAAAGTGAACATGTTTAGAATAATTTTAAATAATAATGATAATATATTGGTCATTTCAGCGAAAATGGTACAAATCAGTCCCGATACTTCAGAATTTTGGGAATTAATTTTAATGTTTACCACCAATTAATTATATTTTTTTTATTTGTTCTCCACCTAATTGTGTGTAACCAAGTATTACTTATTTAGGCA
>JAXGGA010017324.1:0-24615 GCA_038373865.1 Uloborus plumipes | reverse complement strand
GAGCCCATATGCCTACCGCCAAGCAGTCGATCCGTAAATGCCTAGAATAAAAGATTTGTGAATACGAACTACCTTGTGATCGCCCCTAATTATTACAGGTACTTTTTCTTCACTCTTTCCTTGCAGAATCAACATATTATCTTTCAGGTGAATGTTCATGAATTTTAGTAGGTGAATTGCACGTGGGCCAAAAATGGCTGGGAAAGTGGTCGAGTCCTTGGGTAGAGGTTTGTACCTTTTTATCCATTACACTCCAATGTACTACTAACGGCCTAATTAACATTCTCAAAATATAACCACCTCACCACACGTCCTTTTCTAAAAGATTCCATTGCTGAAGTCTCGATCCGAGAAGTTGAGATTTTACTTTTGGTAGCTCCAAATCCCGGACGAGATCATTCAGTTCTTCCTGGGTAATGAGGTGAGGTTGTTGGGAAACAAAATCAGTTTGTTCAGGAACTAAATATGTAGAAAAGTCTTGATCAGGAACTAAATCTGTAGAAAAGTCTTGATCAGGAACTAAATCTGTAGAAAAGTCTTGATTAGCGATTGACGTTGAAGGTGCAGGCTTGGGCTCAGAGTCTTCTACATCCGTTTGTGCCATTAAAGAGTAAGTTATGGGAGGCACTGGTATCGGCAAACTATCACTGTGAGGAACTGGTCTTATAGCTGAAGGGATATTAGGATAATTAATCATGTACTTATTTCTCTGAGTGAAGCCAAAGGTTGAAATCAAGCAAAAGTAGCAATCCGTAAGGTGGGCGCTAGGTTCCCGCCAAACCATGGGTACAGGGAGTGGCATTGATTTACGGAATCCTTTGAGCCATTTCATCAAGTTATTGTAACAAGCTCCACAGCAAAACTTCGGAGCCCAATCCTTGTCTTGGTCACCAACTTGGCAGTCAAAGTACAATTTATATGCAGTCTTAATAGTTGAAGAAAGGGGTTTCCGTTGTTCTTTAAAAATGTATTCACCGCAGACATAGCAGAAGCTATCGGGGTGATTTTTACACTCACGCGGCATAATTTTAAACCAATGCTTTGTAGACAACACCTAAATAGAAGTTCACATGGAGAAATCTTTTGCGAAACTAACTCGGAATAAATGCCTACCAAAAGTGCAACTAACAGTGCTAGGGTCAAAATAGTCCCTCTGTTTACACCTGTTAACTGGGAAACATCTACTTGAAAAGCACCGAAATGGTCCGATGTTTATAGTACGAGTAATAAATTGTGCCATATGGAGAAAGAGCCAAGCAGCAGTTCTCAACTTCGGCATAAACAAAAAAAAAAAAAAAAACTAAAAGGCATTGCAAGGAATTAAAGAAGTAACACGTTTTATTAATTAGCTTATTTTTTATAAATTTACTGTCGATGCTCTGGTTTTATAGCAAAAATTGGTGATTAAGGGGAAAAAAAAGAATAAGCAATATGTTTTCGATTTTTTTTTTCTTTTTACGTGTTGCTAGAGTCGGCGTCTTTGTTTGCAAATGATTATAGAACTTTTTACCTCTCTGGCCCTTCAAAAGAAATTCAACAGCAAAAATAATACGCTTCTCCCCTAAAAATTGAAACAATGGTTATAAAAATTTAGCAAATTAAAAAAAAAAAAAAAAAAAAGGAGAGCAATTTCCAAAACGTGGTCTGGGATGAAGGAAAACGGTGATCTTATTTCAATTCAGGGTGTCCTTTACATAAGAATCAGCCTGAATAATGTCATCTTTGCCGAAGATCTGGGATGCGACTCCTACGCAACGTAAGACGCAAGATTTATTAATTTATTTATTTATTTATTTATACTTTGTAACAAAAAAATACTTTGGACATGGGGTAGGTCGGAGAAACTCCTACCTACAATTTGGTTTTACAAAGAAAAAAAAAAGAAAAAAAAAAGGAAAAAAAAACGTATTTCTCGATTTTAAAAAGTTTTTTTGGTGGAGGGGTGAAGGGGGGGGGGTGCAGGTACACACATTTTTATCTAAGTCTCTCAGTTTGCTATACATGTTCATGATTTTCAACTTTGTACCTCTCTATCTATCTATAAGAGTGTTAACGGTTAATGTCAAGCTCCTTTAATCTGAAAATCAAAACATTGGGTTGGAAACCGTTGAAAACTGAAAAACAAGAAGGAGGGGGGGGGGGCTTTTTGTGAAAGTGATAATTTATAGTATTTGGAAAAAATGGGTCACTTTGCAGAAGAGTCAGCCGGAACAGTGTCTTCTTTCATGCGGACTGGCGATGCGACTGATATGCAACGAGTCACCCTTACAAGAAAAAAAAAATACATATATATTTTTTATTTTATAGTATAACTTGTTTTTTACAAAGCGAAATAATTTCGAACACATTAATCAAAGAGAAAATCGAATACTCTGATTTTTCACAAAAAAAGAAAAAAAAAAAAGTTTAAAACGTCTCTTAGAAAAACAGGAAAAGAAGTTTTTTTTTTTTTTTTTGGGGGGGGGGGGGTATACCGCCCTATTTTATATTTTTGGTACACATGTACATGATTTTGAACTTTGAACCTCTGTTGCTTTTTAGAATTATGTTAACGGGTTACGTAATGTACTTTTCCCCTCCGAATTAGTAAAATGACTCTGTATTGGGGGAGGGGGGGGGGCTCTCTGGAAAGAGGGGGTAGAGGGGGGAAACTGAGGCCATATTTGGAAATAAAGGGTCATTTGACATAAGAATCAGCCACAATTTTTTTTTTTTTTTTTTGGGCTGAAGACCTGCTTTAAAACTCGAGTGCAAAGTGCGATTTTTAGAGCATTATTTCATTTTTTAAAAAAAATTTTACAGCGTGAAATTTTTCTCTGACCCAGGAGGCATGGAGCGGATCCTATACTCTGGTTCTGCACCGAAAAAAATATTTTGAAGGTCTTTTTAAAGAAACTAGAATAAAAAGATCGCTTTTGGTGATTTTTTTCAAATATTTTGGGGGGCTACGCCCCCCCCCCCCCCAAGTTCCCCGATTTTTTCTCGGTGCTCATGATTTTAAACTTTGAGTCTCTCTTGATCTCCGAAAAAAATTTAGGGGTGAATATAAGGCTCCTTTCCCTTCCAAAAAAATATAATAGCTCTAAAACTAAGGAAAAATGAAAAAAAAAGGCGGCGTTTAAAAAAAAAAATGGTACGTGATGGGGGAAAACGGGGGTCATATTCGGATTCAGGGGGTTATTTTACATAAGAATCAGACTTCAAAATGCCAGAAGCAGTTTCAAGGTTTTTTTTGCCGCACAGTGTTATTTTAACAACATATATTTCTTGTTTTTTATATTAGGTTTAAGCCTTTTTATTGTGAATACAATATGATAAATGACAACAATATTGTATATGTGTAGCATATATATCATCAAAGTTCGGATTTTTGAAAATTATATGCGTGATGAATCATTTTTATTGTCACTTTCTTTTTCAGCACCCCCTGAACTCGAAATAATACCACGTCGCCATTGTGGAACAGAAACTTTGTATACCAGTGTATATAGTCACCCTCAAGCAGTGTGCGAAGGTGTCACTTTTTAAGTACCGTAAAATGGGGTTAATCGGAACACTTTTCAGCTTTGATTGTAAAAAAAGCAGTTAAAAGATTTTTTTTTAATTTTACTTTTTGGATAAAAACTTCGGTCTTGCTTTACTTTTGATATTCCAAGCAAAGACAAAAGATTTTGAACAATTACTATTAAAATATATAGCAAATTATGGGTGTTCCGAATCACCCCGCTGATAGGGGTCAATCGGAACACTTGTTAAAATTTTTATTTTTTTCAATTTAATCTGTAATAGGTCTCACAAACATGAGTAATATTGATGGGGGAGAATAAGAGCAGATAATTACTGTCAAATAAATGTATAATTTCAGTACCAGTAAACGTTTATAATTTGTGAAATTCAAAATAATTTTGAACTTATGAAAAATGAAAAGTAATTTTAAGAAATACTTTTGAATTGAAATACAAGGATTTAACATGAATGGAAGTCACTCATGTCGTCCACAAATATGTACTTGTCCTTAAAACTAGCAATTGTGACTTGGCTTAAGTTTTTTCATAACATCTCCTGGGATGAACTCTACCTTTTCTTTAGTTTTTTGAAATTTCTGGGTTTCGGGGATTGTCCTGAAAGATTTTTTCGCTTATTCATCACTGTCTGTGTGCTGGACGTTTACTACATAAAGTCTATGTGACTTTCCCCCTTTTATTTTAAGTAACAAGAAGTTCTGTCAAGAACTAAACGAGCCTACTTTCCCGTACATCGACATAGGCATTGTAGCATCTGATCAATATTCTCTTGATTATCTAAAACTAAAAATTATGTCAAACATATCTTTTTGCACTTAAAGCTGATTTCTGAAAGCAAAATATACCCCTCTCATCAGATAAAATAGACACGTAAAAAGTAAATAAACGAGTCAATAAAGTTTTGTCGCACCTTTAAAAGAATGTAACTGCTATAGTTCTTCCGTAGAAAAATTCCACAATCGTTTTCAAAAGAAAAAAAAAATAAATAAAATAAAAGTACAAAGAACTTCAAAACACATTTTATCAAAGAAAGAAAAAAAAAAACTCGTTCGTTAATAAAATGTCTTGAATTTCATTTTTAATCCGTTGCCAGTTGTTAAATATAAATAAGGAATAAAATGCTCTCGTGAATGAAAAATTTTTGTTAACAAAAAAAATCGTCTGGTAAAAAAAAATAATAATAAATTAAACAAAACAAATAAATAAATATACAAAAAATCGTCTGCCCAGTCAGTCATTTTTTCTGAAACTGCATTTCCGCCACGTTTGCGCAGTCGGAGTCGGAATCAGAGTCCTCACAGAAGATTATTCAAAAAAGTACTTTACAATACATTATTTATCAAAACCATTTTCTTACAAAGTTAGTTTGAAGGAAATCCGCCTTGAAGTTCAGAATCAACATTCAATTTAAATTTCTCCGTAGGCGCTCATGTTAAAATGTTTTCTGAACGGTTCATCATTGAACGAAAAATGGTTCAAATTGAACAGTGAAATATAGGAATGAGCCTCTCCGAGATCTTTCGAACAAAAAAAAGTTTATTCAATTCGGACGGTTCACTTAAAAGTTATTAGGTGGGGAAAGGTTGTTTGAACAGTTCAATGTTGAACAAAAAAAATGTTCAAACTGAAAATTTAAATACGGTAATGAAGTATCCTTGCTGAGATCTTTTGAACAAAAAAAAGTTTGTTTAAATCGGACTGTTCATTCAAAAGTTATTAGGTGTGAGAGCTTGTTTGAACGGTTCAATGTTGAACGAAAAATTGTTCAAATCGGAAATTTAAAAACGGGGATGAAGTATCCTTGCCGAGATCTTTCGAACAAAAAAAAGTTTGTTTAAATCGGACGGTTCACTCAAAAGTTATTAGGGGTGAGAGCTTGTTTGAACGGTTCAATGTTGAACGAAAAATTGTTCAAATCGGAAATTTAAAAACGGGAATAAAGTATTCTTGATAAGATCTTTCGAACAAAAAAAACTTTATTCAATTCGGACGGTTCACTTAAAAGTTATTAGGTGGGGAAAGGTTGCTTGAACGGTTCAATGTTGAACGAAAAATTGTTCAAATCGAAAATGTAGATACGGGAATGAAGTATCCTTGAAAAGACCTTTCGAACAAAAAAAAGTTTGTTCAAATCGGACTGTTCATTCAAAAGTTAGTATCGCGGGACCGGTTGTTTGAACGGCTCAAAGTTGAACCAAAAATTGTTCAAATCGAAAAATCAAATATGGGAATGAGCTGTACTCACCGAGATCTTTCCAACAAAAAAAAGTTTGTCCAAATCGGAATGTTCATTCAAAAGTTATTAGGGGGGGGGGGACAGACAGACCGACCGACCGACCGACGCACAAATTCCCCATCTCAATACCCTACTTTCAAATTTTTAATTTTTCGATATTTATTTCATTTTTTTTGTTTCTTTTTGACTTTTTTTTACTTGGCGATATTTTTTGAACTTGGCGATATTTTTTGGACTTGGCGATATTTTTTGGACTTGGCGACATTTTTTAGATGCATTAAGCCAATTTTAATGCTTTTTTCGTCTCTTTTATTTTTAACGGGAAAGTAGGCTAAAAAGAAGTCTCCTGGAGAAAAAATCTTTTGAAATCTGCAACTTTTGTCATTCTAAGATCTAGTTGCTCACGAGAAGGGATAAACAGTAATAAATCCTTGTCCTTGTCTTGATTAGAAGAATTAGGGTTAGAATCTTGAGTTTTCAAACAGTTTCCTTCAAATAAGTTTGAATTGGAACAACAGAACTAATTGTTCCGATTCACACCGCAAATTTTTTTCCTATGGCATTTTTCAGAATTCTTCACTTTTATGACACAATTTATAAAAAATGTAAATTCTAATGTGGTATTCTGTTGTTCAGATACATGTATAATTGAAACATACCACTCATAGTTTTTAAATATAAGAAGGTTTGTTCTTGCATATGAAGTTTTGCAGTGTATGAAAATGTGATGTTTTCTAGCATTCAACGTGCAGCCCTCTTTAGAAGCCAGTAGCGTTGCCAGATTGACAAAAGTAATTTTTTCCTACTTCCTATGATCTTACCTTTCTAAAAAAAAAATTCATGGCGAAAAATACTCAATAGTATATTTATGAAGAATTTCTTTGTACGGTCGGGAAGTTTTGTTCCGATTGACCCCGCTGTTCCTATACACCCCATTTTACGGTATAGTAATGGAAAAAAAATGATAACGTTCATCCAAGATATTTTATATATATTGCTAGTAAACTGCAAATACAACTGCTAGTTAACGAAAAACGAAATCAAATTAATTAAAATTCATTTTGATCAATTGCTGATAGCTGACATTCTAGTTTTAAGCAAGTTTCCTTCGTCATAAAGTGAAAAATAGCCGTAACAGTGCTATTTTACTATGAAAATCAAATAGTATTACCGAAAGAAATAGGGCCATTGCGAGATAAAGTATCTAGTTCACAAAACATCCCACAGATGACAACATTGAATCAGAACAGTGGATTGCTTTCCGTGGCGCCATCTGTGCAATAACCAACTAGCTACAAACTTTTTTCGAGATGAAAATGAACACCGTATGAATTGAAGGGACAAGAGGGATGATACGCGACATTTGAATTCCGCTGACTTACGCAAATTCAAATTAGTGTATGTTCAATTCTGTTAACTCACATACACCGTTGAAGGGGCAAGTGAATAAAGGCGATATGTGACAATATTTTTCATTTCTAGAAAAAGTTTTCAAAAA
This sequence comes from Uloborus plumipes, assembly GCA_038373865.1. Lineage (NCBI taxonomy): Eukaryota > Metazoa > Arthropoda > Arachnida > Araneae > Uloboridae > Uloborus > Uloborus plumipes. The sequence continues at coordinate 17,357 of JAXGGA010017324.1, read as the reverse complement.
AAAAAAAAAAAAAATTACCTTAACACCTTCATCCATGGTAAAAAGTAAGTGAAACTAAGATTGTTACATAGAACGTTTATCCACTTGCCTCTTCAATTTTCGTAAGGGTTGGCCCGATAATATGTGACGTGACTCGTGAACTGAATATGTGTCGTTTAGGATCAAAACCCGTGAAGTAAACTTTTTATGAAAAATAATTCTAATTTAAAAAATATAAGTTTAAAAGCTGTTTTGCAAATGGCTTCAAGGCAATAAATCAAAAACCATTAAATCCTAATAAAAATGAATATAAAGTAGAGGTTTTAGTGAAAACCCTTTAGAGATCCATAGTTAGTTCCGCTGTCGGAACTATGTGCTTTAAGATATGGATATAACTGGCTTTGATTCTAAGAACTCATATAAAAAAACATCTCTTTCAGCTTAATTTTCAATTATAAAATAAAATTCGTATCATATACGAATGTGATTGTCGATAATAAATTCAATCTCCCTCGTTCATACAAAACGGAGCCTCATATTACACACCGAGAATAAAAGGGGCACATCTTTTTTTTTAGCCTATGGTAAAGTAATGCTAAGGAAGTTTATAAAGAACTCCTTTTATTCTCGGTACGCGAAGTAAAAGGTGAGCCATAAGTGCCATTTCAAACGGGATATACCCGTTTTTCGACAAGTTGTCCCGTTGTCCCTGAACACAGTTTCGGGATGACAAAATGTCACGTTTTCTGGGAGTAAATAGGGGAGAAAATTAAATTACTGCAGTTATTTATTTTGTTTTTAAATAAGAAACTCAATAGGCCATAATTTGAATCTGAGAACTTTCGTGAATCATAATTGAAGGGGCAAGTGGATAAAGGTGATATGTAATAATTTTTGAAACTTACTTTTTACCATGGATGAAGGTGATACGTCCTTTCAGTATCCTGTCCCCTTTAGTTACAGAAATGGTTGGTAACTAAGAATATGACCCCGTTATACCAGTTGAGAAAAATTCATTTAAAAAAAAATAGCAACATTTTCTTTGAAAGCTTTTTCTAGAAATTAAAAAAATTGTGACCCATCACCTTTGTAAACTTGCCACTTCAATTATTATTGACTAGCTGCGTGGCCCGGTGTTGCACCAAAGGTTGCACGGGCTACCTTAGAAATAAAAGCGATGTAAAGTGACGCATCCGCTTTCGGTAGAGCAACAAACGCGCCACCACGGCGGCTCACTACGAATAGTGCCCTCTACATACCGTTGCCAAAACAATACTTTCAATGAACGCCATCTCTCGAGAAGAAAGGAAACTAATGCGCTCGTGCTTTTTGTCCATAATTGATTTTAAACTATAATAATAATTCCCCACAAATAGCTTAATGTTATTTGAGCCTTAAGACTTTTGGATGAAATGGACTATTCAACACGAAAATAATTTTTCAATTCGAAACAATAGTTCGTGAGATTAGCGCGTTCAAACAAACAAACCCTTCATCTTTATATTATTAATAAAGATTCTAGAAGATTACGTTATAATATTTGTTTGTCGCTAAATCACTCCCAGATACTGTTTCTTCTCTTCTGAATAAGAAAAAAACATTGGAGTACTAAAGTAAAAATTGTTCTAAGATATTTGTTTTTGAATAAACAGATAAAACACCAAACAACTTTGTACTTTCAAACAAAAAGAAAAAAAAAGGGACCACCTGTTCTAGTATTTTTTTTTTATTACAAATTTTCTGAAGATGTTTATTTATTTATTTATTTATTTTTATTATTGTTATCCCCAAAAGCTGTGCGGAGAACAAAATCTAGTCCTTATGCATGATTGATTTTTGGCTTATCAAGTCTATAAAAAGCAAATATTTCATTAATCCATATTTGAAACACGTTAAGTATGAAAGTGAGGTCATTTCCAGCAAACATTTCCGTTTTGGCTCTAATTTAATTTAATAAATCGGTCATCTTGCTATATTATCTTAAAGATGCGTACAACTCAACTTTTCAGCTGTGTTTTTTGCGACGTAACTAACTGCGACAATATCGTTTATTCAAATGCAAGAAATAGAACTCAAACAACCCTCGACGTTCTCTAAAGATGTTCCAATCATTACTGATGTTCTACTAATGTTGCTTAACGGTTTTTTTTTTTTTTTTTTGCAAAGTTTTGAGGGGAAAAAAGCAATCTCTATTGAAACCATTCATCAACGCAAGGAAGAAATCAGTTCATTCTAAACAAAAATCAATCCATGATGATTTTTTATCTACCAGTTGTATTTTTACGCTCTAAGGGTTAAGGGTTATATATATATATATATATATATATATATATATATATATCGTCATTCATTGTCAATTTTACGAATTTTCAATTTATTTTCCTCAAATCTTTAGTTTCAATGACTTAAGTTCCCCCAGCTTCCAGTGTAGAAAATAAAATAATTTCTTGAAAAATGTACTTCTGTTTCTTGTAGAGTATATCGGTGATCTTAGTTAAATGTTTTCCTTCAAATGCTTACATCAGTTCGCTTTGTGAAAGAAAAAAAAAAGTAAAATTATTTTATTTATTTATTAATATTTTTATATACTAGTTTGAAAGTGACTGGTTACAATTGTTTTATTGAGTACATTTTACTTCAAATTAAAGATATGTACTTATATTTTTAATAATATCGATGTTCACTTGCGCCAACTTATTGTTTTTTCGAGGAAGAGGGGGAGGGGCGATAGGTGTGAGACAGCGTCTTGAAGGGGGCGATGAGCTCAAAAAGGTTGGGTAATACTGGTCGAAAGTTAGCACCCAAAATTTAGGCGAATAGTATCATTTTAGTGATAAAGCTGGGTGAGATGTCATTTCTTTCAGTTTTTCGCGTACATTACGAATATACCAACCCGGAAATCGAAATCGGTAGCCTATTTGAAGTAATTGTCGAAAAAAACATCAAAATCATCAATTTTTCAGTTTCAGTTTTTTTTTCATTTGGAATGACTTTTAGATTAAAAAAAAAATGTTCCAAATAGAAATTATTTATACGATAGTCATTTATGAACAAATTTTTGTTGTTTTTACTACAATTATTTTAGCTATATATCCCCTGTACAGCTACTACGCCGCTATCGAGCGATATCGCCTATTAGTCTATCAGTTAGACCGAAAACTAGAATCAATTTGGGGATAATGCAGGGAGAGGTGTCTTTTTTTTTTTCTTTCAATTTTTTGCCTAGGTTACGAATACGCCAATCCGAAAATCGAAATCGGTATTGTTTTATTCTGTAATAGTCAAAATAATCATCGAAAGAATCGATTTTTAAGTATTCAGTTTTTCGTCAATTAGCGGGACTTTTACCCGGGAAAAAAAATCCAAATGAGAGTTTTCTGAATAAAAATTCCTGAAACTATTATAACAATTTTTTCAATAATAATTGTGGAAACTCGCTGCCACGGCGGTTCACTACAGCCAGTGCCCTCTACACACAGTTGCCAAAACAATACTTTTAATGAACGCCATCTCTCGAGAAGAGTGGAACTAATCCGCTCGGGTACCTGCTTTTTGACCATTGTTACTTTTAAACTACTACAACAACTAGTTACATGTAGCTTAATGTTATGTAGCCTATAGCCTTCCTAACTAAATGGACTACTCAACACAAAAAGATTTTTTCAATTCGAACCAGTAGTTCCTGAGATTAGCGCATTCAAGCAAACAAACTCTTCATCTTTATATTATTAGTATAGAAGTTTACATTACCTATTTGTTTGTCGCTAAATCACTCCCAGATACTGTTTCTTCTCTTCTGAATAAGAAAAAAACATTGGAGTACTGAAGTAAAAATTCTTCTAAGATATTTTAATTTTGAATAAACAAAAAAACACAAAACAACTTTGTACTTTTAAACAAAAGGAAAAAAAGGACCACCTATTCTAGTATTTTTTTTTTAATACAAATTTTCCGAAAAGGTTTATTTCTCTTTTACTACCCCCAAAAGATGTGCGGAGGGAAAAAACTGGTCGCCTTATGCATGATTGATGTGTTTGGCTTTGTAAGTCTATAAAAAACAAACATTTCATTAATTCATATTTAAAATACTCTAAGTATGAAAGTGAGATCATTTCCAGCAAATATTTCCCTTTCGGCTTTTATTTAATTTAATAAATCGGTCATCTTGCTATATTTTCTTAAAGAAGCGGACAACTCAACTTTTCAGCTGTTATTTTTGCGATGTAACAATATCGTTTATTCAAATACAGAAAATAAAATTAAACTCAAACATCTCTTGCAACCAAAATAGCAGATACGTCGGTCTGCAGGAGCGCTCCGATAGGAAGTCACGGGAGGTCATTGTGACCACTCAATAACTTCCGTATTCGGCACATTTTGCTGACGATTCGGCAATTTGAAGACAAGATTGCAATATTGAGACTATTTATTCTTTTTAGTTTTTAAAATTCTTTTTAAAAAGATGCCTAACGTTTTTTCTTACTAAATGTTATGCATGTACGACATGTGTGCATGCTTGTACTTTATCATTCGGTAAAATTGGAACTTCATTCGGCAAATTGATAATCCCCCCCCCCCCACATTTTAGTTCGGGCGCCCGGGGAAGGTTTTCCCCCCTCAATTATGGCGGATACACCAAAAATGAGACTAATTAATTAATTTAAAAATAACTAATTCGAAATTTAAAATTTAGCCTTCGAGATGCATTTTACTGGGATACGTTTGAATTTTTGAGCCAAGTTTCAGATTTGTAGGTACTAAGGGAGCTTCTGGCCAACGGTTACAAACAAACAAACAAACGAACACCGTCATATTTATATATACCAGCGGGTGACCGAGCTCCGCTCGAAGAAAACAGGTATCGAAGCTAACTCGAAGATTTAAATTTTCAATTGTGATTTATCAAAACAATACATGCCATAAGAAAATTTGTGAAACCATTGGTGAAAAGATAACCGGTTAAAGTGCACCATTGTAAACTATTCTAAACCAAGTTAGAGTTTGGAAAGGGAAGTACTCTATACAAAGATTAAGTTTGAAAAATCATAGGAAATAAAATGTAATTGTTAATAAAAAATTATACAATTGAAGAAATGGTACAAAGTGAGCAGTGTAAAGATTAAAGTGTGTTGAAGTTCAATATTTTTTACAAATTTATTTAGAAAAACCAAACCTCGTGATTCCTCGTGGCCAAAAACCCCAGACCCCCAAGTTTACCGGAGTTAATTAATTCTGGGGCGATTTTCGACTTGGCAACCATTCCTCGTATTACCCCTAACGTACCAGCAGGGTTGCCACAGGAAAAATGTTACAAAAAAGTAGCAAAAGTCGCCTAAAAATACTAAAAAAGTTGCAAAAAAGTTGCCTTCAAAATAAAAAAAAGTTGCAAAAAAAGTAGCCATAAAAAAAAAAAAAAAAAAAAAAAAAAAAAAAAAAAAAAAACAGTGCAAAGAAGCTGAATAGAAACATGTGACAAGCTAAACTGAATCATGAGTAATGCTTTAAAACAAGTTCAGAAAATAGACATATTTTGAACTAATCCTTAAAGGTACAAATGGGGAAAAAAAACAAAAAAAAAGAGTACAATCGAGGTTGCTTACTTTACAAGACTACTGCCATTCAAAAGAAAAAATAATAATATACTCATATAAATACAGAAAAATTACTCCGAAAATCTATGTTTTTGCTTTTTTACAGAATAATAATTCTAACAAAGTAGTTTTCCTTTCGTTCATTAAGCAATTTAATTTATTTTCTTCATCTTCATGCTCTCTTTTCTATTAATCAACTTTACACTGCTGAGCTATTCTAATACTTTCAATGTCTTTTGCTTTAATAGCTGATTTTAGCCTCTGGTTTACCTGTTTAAAAAGTACATCAGCTGATTTTTGAGTTTCCTTCCTCTCTCTATTTACAAATTTGACTTTTTGTTCTAACTTTTTAACCGATCCCTTCAAACTTGACAGCTTTTCTTTTTCTATTTTTCTTTGTTTCAACTTTTCTTCATTTTCTTTTTCTAATCTCACAATTGCTCTTCCTTCTCTTTCTTCTGGTCTTCAAGGTAGAACTGGTATGATTTGTATGCACCATAAGCTAAATTTAAAAGTTCCTTACCAATTTGGAACTGTGCAACTGTAGAATAGCGCTTCAGAGCATCTTATAATAAGCCTGTCATTCAATACGCGTTCCGACATCAAAGATTTATCTTCCGATAGAGCTATCCTGGATATTGAAAACCCCTGGAGCATAAGCTGTGCTGCTTTTACTATTAAAATCTGGCTTATTTGGGACACTGTTTCCGAAGAGCCTCAAGCACAATTCTTTTTTTTTTTTGGGGGGGGGGGGGCATCCGACGCAGTTGTTTATCTACTTAGCTGTCACGTACTGTTTTTGACGCAAGTAGAAGTTTTGCAGGATTAAGGAGCGAATCGCCAGTTTTAGCCGTTTTTACAATTCCTTCATCCTTAAGAAATATATGTAATTTTTCTAGGCCTTTTTGATCAATGCACATGTCTGAATTTGCTCTCCACGAAGTAAAAAACAACGTACTATCATACTAGGGCCAATTTAAAAGACGAAAAATCAGCAAAGTGGATTCCTTTCCAAATTTCGGCTTCCAAACTTTCTCTTCTTCTTTACATGAGAGCTACAGAGATATGGTAGTTTAATTATTCATTCAGCAATCTCTGCACCTTAAGGTCGAAGCAAAAAGTCCCACCTTTCCTACAACAATTTCCTTTCAAAAGATATTTTTATAAAATCTGACTTTTGTCTAAACTTTTGCAACAGCAAAAAAAAAATGTTTTTTGTAATTTCCAAATTTTGTTTCGGTTATTTTTTTAAAAACTCCACACACATATTTGGGACATTATTGTCTACCTACAGCAGAAATTCGAATGCATTTCGCTGAATAGTTTTCTTTTTATTCATATATTTGCATTTTGTCTACTATTTTGCATCGCACTGTATAAGGTTTCAGCTTTTGGAAAAGCGTAGATATCAGTAATGTAAGAAGTATACAAATTAGTTCCATACAGGATTGACTTTCGTTTTCGCATCACTTAAGCCACGCCCAACTTGTTAATTGGATGCAGTGGATCGGTGCAGCCCATAACGTCTATTTAGGAAAGGTTTTATTCTTGAAATGGAAATTATTTAAAACCATGGGTGAAAGAAAATCTCCAGGTGTTTAAAAAGAAAACTTATGTCAGGAGGGAAAAGTCTCCAAAAAAGCAGATTCAGTGAAGAAAAGTAGCTTTTTGGCCTGTTTTTGCATAAAAAAGTAGCTAAAGTCGCCTTGTGTCTAAAAAAGTAGCAAAAAGTAGCATTTAAGTATCCTGTGGCAACCCTGTACCAGGGAACCGAGCCCGCTCGGTTAAAAAAAAAGATGTTTGTAAACTCGTATTTTTTGCTAAAGTACGATGTACTTATTTAGATAAACTTGAAAAGCATTTTTGAGCCTTTGGTTGCAATTACGCATTCAAAACAGCCGTAATTTATTTTAAAAAACAAAACCCTATTTAATCCATGCTCACCGTAAAATCACACCTAATTTCATTTCATCTGGCGCCGAAGGCGCGGGAGGGGTTGATGAGAATGGATGCAGAGTCCCCGTTCTCCAGTACGCATTTGGTTCCAGTTGGTTTTGATTTTCAGTTCACTTTACACTCCAGGTCCCCCACCCCCGTACATACCTCAACTCGATTTTTAACCGGTATGGGACCCTAAAGAGCGCTCTGTTCATTTTTGAAAAAGGCGCAAGGACCGAGTAAACCCTTGGCCCAGCACACCCCAGAGGTTTCGTTTCACTTAGAGGATTTTGTGACCACGAACATTTTTAACGTCCCCCCAGCAACCATTAATGAAGACGGTGGATCTTTGATCGGCCGCTATATGATCGACCCGTGACCCTCCGGTTACGAGTCCGACGACTAACCGATTGGACAACCGCAGCCTCAGGCCCCTATATAGACGAGCCGACGCATCAAGATTACCACTTAGGATCCAGCGCGTGTGTGAGAATTGTCTTTTCTGGCCAGTTATCGCTTTTTGGTAACTTTTTACGTAAATTAACAAAGCTTGCCAATGTCCCGAAACTTTGCTCTGGTAACCCTAATTCCTCAACAATGAAAAATGAAAGCGAAAGTTAATAAGTTGGATCCAAAAAAGTGGTGAAACTTAAGCTTGATGCGTCGGCCTGTCTATATAGCGGCTCTACCGCTGCCCATACCCAATTCTAACTTTATTTTGATCGATCTCTTTTAAATTTCAAAAACAATAACAATTCTAACATGTTGCCAAAAATTATTTGCCAAATACCATAAAAACATAAATTTACGCTGATGTGATTAAATATGAAATCCATTGTTAAAACGTGGTTGCTATGAAACAGTATAACAATAAGAGTAATCATAAAGAAAATGGCGTAGTAAGAAATTTTTTCAAACTTTTCATGAATCCTATCTGTAACTCCGAACTGTTCGACCGTAGCGCTTCAAAACCGACGCCAATCGGTTTGGCGTCGGTTTTGTGTCGGTTAAAGGTCGGCAACAAATCAAATTTTTTATGTATTCATACTGCAAAATGATTATTCTAAAACATATTTTGAATGCACCCGACAGTTAAATTGTGCAAATTTGGATTTTTTTTTTAATTTATAAAAGTCAATATAATTTGAATATGACTTGCAGTTAAAGTTCTTATATTTGATTTTCAATGATGCAATGTCAGCAATTTCGATTTGGATTTCAGATGGGTAACGGTTAACCTTTTGTAGAAAAGTGGACAAAGAATTGGATAAGATCAGTATTTTATTATTATTTTTTAAATTTAAAAATTAGAAAACTTAACACTGATTAAATCCTGTAAAAAATATATAAAATCTTAACATCTGTCATAATTTAGGCAGGGCCGCCGCTACCAGCAATGGGGCCCGGTACCAATTTGAATGCCGGGCCCCCCATGCACCCCCCCCACCTCAATTGCATATTTTCATGCCATCGTTTCAGCACATTTGCAATTGTAAAAAAAAAAGGATATTTTTTTAAACACTTTTTTTTAGTTGCGAAAGTGTGCATCTGATTTTATTTTCACGTTATTTGTATCGCCAGATGATTTTAAAAAGTGGGACATTTTCCTTTGCGCAAAACGGGAGGGGGGAGGGCATTAGTGTTTGTACTAGCAATTGTTTCATATTGAGAATCGGCAATGAAAAGCGAGATTTTTTTCTTGATGAAATTATTGCCGCTATTACTGGAAAAACATGTTCATAACCTTACGGGCCCCCCAAAGCTCCGGGCCCCGGTACTAGAGGTCCAGTATACATCCCCAAACGGCTGCCCTGCGTATATACGGATGATCATAATACTTGGAGATTTATTTCTACGAAAGAAGTATTAAATGAAACATGACAAACATTTTGTTATAAATTTTTATATTCTTACATTCAAAAAGTAATACACAATAGCAAACACAGACAATACAAATTAATAAGTTAAGAGGAGAAACATATAAATTTCTTACGGTATATTATCTGGCACATTGAGCAGTTTCAAGCCAACCAATATATTTCCTATCTACGGAAATTCTATATGATTTCAAATTTCATGAAAGAATGTGAACTCGGATAATAGTTTTTTGAAGAAAAAAAAACAATACAAACATGCATCAAAAGCACAATTTAATTACATTCAAAATTACCATCGAAAATGCCGACTTTGGTATTGAACACTTATAATCTGGCAGTTGAGGATAAGGTGATGCGTGGCAAACAACAATCACAGTTAATGCTATAAAAATACAAATTACCATCACACAGCTGGAACTTCTGCAGAACTTCAAGCAAATACCGAACAGCTCAGTTACAGCATCCATCTATTTTGTACTTCCTTAGTGTACTGTACTGAAGCTTAGGTCACAAATGAAGAATTAGAATTCACACTATCCGTCTAAAGTCTAAATCTAAATAGTTCATCAGAAATTTCACGCGCTTTTCGTGCTTGATAATTGAAAACTCGGAATAGAAACTCCAGAAGTGATTGCAGAAAGTCGACGGCAGCAAGAACTGAAAATCCAAGCCAAAGACCCAAGAATCCGCCGACATAGCTGAAAAGCTCAATACTCTGCAAAAGAATAATACGAATTATAGTTAAAAAATAAACACTACGCTTTTAGAATTACGCTAGCAACATGATATTTGTTTAGTCACACTTTCTTCGTAAGAATTTATCAAAGTACAACTGAAGTTGTTCTGAAAAACATTTAAAATATCAAATTCACGTTCTTTACAAAAAATATAAAAGTAATATACTTAATACTATCATTAATACTAAAGACTAAACTGTGTTCGATAATGCTCTAACTGATTTTCTTCTGATTTTCAAGACTTTTGATTATCCGTTTAGTTTACATTCACTTAAAATACATCAGCATGTAATATAGTTTATCTTTAAGTATTAATAATAGTAGTAAATGTATTACTTTTATGTTTGTAAAGAACGCGAATGTTATCTTTCATTCAGAGTTACATACATACAAACAAACAAACAAACACACATGTGGAAATAATAAAAGCGTATTAAAAAAAGTGCTTGCTTCAAGAAGAGTCTAAACAGAATTAATAAGATTTTCGAGCTTTTGAGAGCAAAAGTGGAACAAGTCAATGTTTTTAGCCTACTTTCCCGTTAAAAATAAAAGAAACGAAAAAAGCATTAAAATTGGCTTAATGCATCTAAAAAATGTCGCCAAGTCCAAAAAATGTCGCCAAGTCCAAAAAATATCGCCAAGTAAAAAAAATATCGCCAAGTAAAAAAAAGTCAAAAAGAAACAAAAAAATTAAATAAATATCGAAAAATTAAAAATTTGAAAGTAGGGTATTGAGATGGGGAATTTGTGTGTCGGTCGGTCTGTCGGTCTGTCGGTCGGTCTGTCTGTCCCCCCCTAATAACTTTTGAATGAATATTCCAATTTGGACAAACTTTTTTTTGTTGGAAAGATCTCGGCGAGTACAGCTCATTCCCATATTTGATTTTTCGATTTGAACAATTTTTGGTTCAACTTTGAGCCGTTCAAACAACCTGTCCTGCGATGCTAACTTTTTAGTTAACAGTCCGATTTGAACAAACTTTTTTTTGTTCGAAAGATCTTTTCAAGGATACTTCATTCCTGTATCTACATTTTCGATTTGAACAATTTTTCGTTCAACATTGAACCGTTCAAGCAACCTTTCCCCCCTAATAACTTTTGAATGAACATTCCGATTTGAACAAACTTTTTTTTGTTGGAAAGATTTCGGCGAGTACAACTCATTCCCATATTTGATTTTTCGATTTGAACAATTTTTGGTTCAACTTTGAACCGTTCAAACAACCTGTCCCGCGATGCTAACTTTTGAGTGAACAGTCCGATTTCAACAAACTTTTTTTTGTTCGAAAGATCTTATCAAGGATACTTCATTCCCGTATTTACATTTCCGATTTGAACAATTTTTCGTTCAACATTGAACCGCTCAAGCAAGCTGTCACCCCTAATAATTTTTGAGTGAACAGTCCGATTTAAATAAACTTTTTTTTTGTTCGAAGGATCTCAGCAAGGATACTTCATTACAGTATTTAAATTTTCAATTTGAACATTTTTTCGTTCAACATTGAACCGTTCAAGCAACCGTTCCCCACCTAATAACTTCTGAGTGAACCATCCGAATGGAATAAACTTTTTTTTGTTTGAAAGATCTCGGAGAGGTTCATTCCCTTATTTAGCTTTTTGGTTTGAACCATTTTTCGTTCAATATTGAACCGTTCAGAAAAAAATTTAACATTAGCGCCTACGGGGAATTTAAGTTGAATGTTGATCCTGGAACTTAAAGTCGGATTTCCTTCAAACTAACTTTGTAAAAAAATGGTTTTGATAAATAATGTTTGTAAAGTACTTTTCTGAATAATCTTCTGTGAGGACTCTGATTCCGACTCCGACTCCACAAACATGGTGGAAATGCAGGCTCAGAAAAAAAATGACTGACTGTGCAGACGATTTTTTGTTTATTTATTCATTTGTGTTATTTTCTTTATTACTATTATTTTTTTTTGGCAGACGATTTTTTTTGTAACAAAAGTGTTTCATTCACGAGGGCATTTTATTCTTTATTTATATTTAACAACTGGCAACGGTTTAAAAGTGAAAATCGAGACATTTTATCAACGGACGAGTTTTTTTTCCTTTCTTTGATAAAATGCGTTTTGATGTACTTTGTACTTTTAATTTTTTTTTTTTTGAAAACCATTGAGGAATTTTTCTACGGAAGAACTGTAACAGTTACATTCTTTAAAAGGTGCGACAAAACTTCATTTATTCATTTATTTACTTTTTATGTCTCTATTTCATCTGATGAGAGGGGCATATTTTGCTTTTAGAAATCAGCTTTAAGTGCTAAAAAGGTATGTTTGACATAATGTTTAGTCTCAGATGATCAAGAGAATAATGATCAGATGCTAGAATGCCGATGTCGATGTACGGGAAAGTAGGCTCGTTTAGTTCTTGACAGAACTTCTTGTTTAAATTTGTATTTACGTAATCAGACATTGCCGAACGCCTTGTCTTGTCGGCAGAGAAGTCTTACCACTCATGGGGGTCCCGGGTTCGACTCCCAACTTAAGCCTGGATGTATTTCTCACTCTTGTCCTTGTCCTTTTTTGTGTAGAAGTAAAGGTCAAGACTAGCTATCGCCACTCGCCAGAGGCGACTAAAAGTTTTCTTTGTTCACAACAAAATGTGATGTTGGTCGCCAAACTGGCGACTTACTTCTTTTTCCGACCAAAAAATACAAAATAGCCATGAATCGCACCGATTATCAACAGAAAATAGCCATCAGCATCGTCACTGGGGGTCAATGTTAACTTTGAGCGAAAATCGACCCATCTGATCTACAAATCTAGAAAATGTAATGAAATACGTTTAGTCCTTAATTTACATGCATAAAGTCTTATTATTTGGATTTCACAATAAATAATTTAATTTTTCAGAAAAAGTTTACAATTATTTTCCAACCCCTTATGCAAGTACATTATGTAATGTTACTATATGCAGGATAAAGTGGAGTTGAATTAGTTTTTGAACTTGATTTTTAGTGGCCACCAACAACGCTAAAGTGGCCACTAACTTTTTTTGGTTTACTGGCCACTAGCCACTTTCAAATTCTTTTAGTCTCAAGCTTTATGTGAATGCTGTGCTGTGAATGGTTGCCTAACCTATAAATGGATCCTTGTGGCATGTGTGTACTGTGGAAGTCGGACTTCACACCAAAGTATGGTACAGTTGGAAAAGGGAAGCAGTGTACTCAAAATTGTCGGTCTAACTGACGCAAGACAACAACAACAACAAAACTAACGGAAATTAGCATCAACCTTAGAGCAAGTTTTCGTGACTGAGAGCTAGTTCAATCATTTGGATAGGAAGCCTGGAGGTAAAGATCCCAAGACGTGGTTCAATTACGACGAATAGGAAACGGGCTTGATGTGACTCTGAAGAAAGAAACCTAATTTCTGCCAATAATTTACTTCAAAATGTGTCACGTGACTTGAAATCTTTGCTTCAAGAATTAACGGCTTCACTCTCTTTATTCCTGCTCGATGATTTTATTCTCATATGAAAGCCACCTTCACGCAAACGTGGCTGAAGTCTAGGTTTAACCATTTGCTTTTAGACCGTCGTCGAAAACAGAACAGCAGTAATGTTCTGTGAAAAAATCGCTACTGAATCATTTAATTACCGAAAATATTTGTTAATGACTAACACCAATTTTACTCTCTGCGACACATTCACTTAAAGCTGTTTCAGCATTTAATTCATACCAAAAATGAATAGTAAGGTATTTTGATACATTAAAATAATAGCCTACAAGAATATATTAAATATTATCTAATATACTTTTCCAAGAAGATGCTCATCATTGCGAAGCCACTTTTTAATAGCTCCACCGAAATTAGAAAGAGGTAAATGTAAATAAATAAATAATTTGAATTAATACAATAATCTGCTATTTTGAACAGAATAATTATATTTATGTTTGAATTTAGGGGTCCTCTTCTGCAGTAACGCATTAATAATCTTGTGGAAAGCGTTAAAATTATAAGAAGGTGAGGGATGATTACAATTAAGAACGTGGTTTATGAATAAAAATAATTACCTAAACTTTAAAAAAGGTTAAAGTAGGTACTTGAATTGAAGGGCCTAGAGCTCCTTTAGAGAGCAGGCTGGCTTATTCGACAGTTTGGTTCCAAGACAACTTTGGATCCAGCCTTGTTTGAGTATTAGAAAACACGTTAATATTGTACCTGGTTGCTCTGGCGTAAAATAACTTATGATCAGATAGATCAAACGCCACATTAGGTAAATATAGAAAGATAACTTATTTCTCAAATTTAAAAACTGTTAATTGTGAAATGTTTTCTTTAATTAACCCTATTTCCATACTGCACTTGGTTTAAACATGAGTTTACAAAATGTTTTTGTCATATAGACAAAAAAAAGTCAAATATCATCTAGGCAGCTACATCTCTAGCTTTGCTACCCTTTTTCTTCAACGCGACTTGAGTACAGATACCAGTGGTTCCACACTTGCCCTTTTGGAACCAAAATGTCGGATAAGTCAGCTCCCCTCTTGTAGGGGCCTTAGAAGAGCCTAGCCCAAAGGCTAGGCAATGGCTCAACACCATTTTTGAGAAGAACCTTAAGTAAAGCGCAATAACTAAGTAAGTTTTCTCTTCAGAGCACTCCTAACTGCACTACAAAAAATGAACTGTTGTGTTTACAGTATGATACTGGTAGCCGAAGTTCCAATTTTAAATTGTAAAATGCACAGTAAAACCGTAAAACTAGCAATTTAACAGTTTCTTACAGTAAAGTTAGTAATTTTAGTTTATTGCCGTAAAATTTAGCTGTATTATACTGTTAAGGTTAAGCAACGGTATAATACTGGTGGCAAAGGGTCCAGTTTCAAACTGTAAAATGCACGGTAATAAACTGTAAAATTAGAAATTTTACACTTTAGTACTGTAAAATTAGCAATTTTATAATTTATTATTCTAAAATTTGCAATTTTTACAGTTTATTACTATAAAATTAGCTGTAATATATTGTAAAAACAACAGTCATTTTTTACAGTGTGCTATGGCATCACATATCAATTATTTCTTCAACACTAATTTATTATTCATTATTATATTTCCTCATTGCAAGTTTTAAGTCAATGCAGTTAGATCGACAGAGATCAAAGAAATCCAATTTTAAGAACTAATTGGCTCTAATTTAATTACATGCGTCAACTATAGATATCCCCGAAGCACTAATTGAACAAAATGAGGGGTGACAAGGGAACAATGCAGAAATTTCTGTCACGTAAATGGAGCCTATAATTTAATTCTATTCGTAACTGAAAGATAAAATGTTGCGGTTGTGAAAATTGATTCTTCGCTTTTGCTATGTTTTGGGGATTTATTGTTTAACTCTGCCATTAGCCATTTTCTGACGAACCTTTATGCACTGTAAAAAATAGATGTTTTTTCAGTATAATGCAACTAATTTTATAGTAACAAACTGTAAAATTGCTAATTTTACAGTTCATTACTGTACATTTTACAGATTTAAACTAGAACCTCTGCTGCCTGTGTTATACTGTTGTTTTTACAGTATAATACCGCTAATTTTATGATAATAAACTGTAAAATAGTTGTTTTACAGTAATAAACTGTAAAATTGCAATTTTTACAGTTTATTACCGTGCATTTTACAGTTTTAAAGTGGAACCTCTGAATAAATTAATAATTGTAATTTTAATAATTGTATTAAATATATTACTTTTATATTAGCCAAAAACTTGAACTTTGTCTTTTATTTTGGGTTACATACACACACAAACAACTGAAACACTTACAATACGTCAGCATGTAATATAGTTTAGCCTTTAGCATGAATAATAGTATTAAATATATTACTTTTATACTTATAAAGAACGTGAATTTTATCTTTTATTCAGAGTTCATACATAAACATACATACAAACAAACAAACAAACAAACTCACACAGACACAAGTGAAACTAATAATAATCAAAATATAGTTTAAAAAAACTAAAAAGTAAGCTTTAAAATATAGTTTAGCCTTTAGCATTAACAATAGTATTAAATATATTACTTTTATATTTGCAATGAACTTGAATTTTATCTTTATTCAGAGTTACGTATATACATACAATCAAACTCACGTGTGAAACTAATAAAGGGGTATTAAAAAGGGCTAAGAAAAGAACTCTTACTGTTAAATTTTCTACTTTGATTTTTGCGACAGTTTGTAACATCGATAAGCTAAATTAAGTCACCGAAACTGAAAATTTACTTCACGTAGTGCCAAAGAAACCGGTCCATGTAGCGTGTTCTCCAATGTCTCTATTTCGTGTCACCAGAGATAGGTGTCAAGGTTTTCAAAAAAGTTCACTATACTCAATTCTCACAACCTACGATATGCTATATATTTATAATCTTCAGTAGATGATGGACAAACTTTCCAGTTGAAAAATTCGGGTTCTATCTAATAATAAAGTTTCTAATAAACTGGTTTTTGTTGTTTTTATCATTTTTAACTGATATACTTGACAAAGATATTTGTTTGTTGGGCAAGGTTTACTGATTCAATAGTTGGAATGTTTCAGCGTTAAAATTTTTATAGCACCTGCGTTGGTAGTGTAATCTATCACGTATACTTTTAGTCAGCCATTATCGATTCTACGGGAGTAATCACGTACTGATTTTTTGTTTTTTTCCATGGTTTACCTACTTTTATTTTTCGATCTGCTGATATAGAAACGACCACGTTTTTTTTCTTGTGGAGCATTCACTGTTCTCTACTTTACTCAGTTCTCAGTTCAATGATTCGTCTTTTACTGTCACCATCGATTTTCTCATTGATGTCATGTTTTTTAAGATATTCTTAGTAAATATTTGGAAATTAAATGAGTACAGACTTACAATGACAAAAGAGCAGTTATTTTAAAAAGAGCTTCAAATAATCGCTCAAAATGTGGTTGTACGTTGTATATTTTGTCAGGAATGAGGTAAAGGCCTTCTGCTAAATTATTTAATTATATTATTATGAACAGCTAAAGGTCGCTATAGCAGACGAATACATATTGCCATTGTTTTAAAATACCTTTTCATTTATGTCTATCATGTGCAAATAAGGCCATGAATATTTTGGAAAGCAATATGTTTAGTAATGCAAAAGGGAGTAGCAGTCATTCTCTCACAAGATTTGTTTGGCGCCACATTGCAAAGAATGAACCGTTGTTTTTACAGTATAATACTGGCAGCAGAGATTCCAGTTTAAAACTG
>JAXGGA010017323.1:0-24615 GCA_038373865.1 Uloborus plumipes | reverse complement strand
GAAGGCAAAACATCGATGTTTCAAGACATCGATGTTTCAAAATTAAGACATCGATGGTATTGATATATCGACTAAAAACCATCGATGTTTTCAAACATCGATGTTTCAAAACATCGATCTTTTTTATAAAAAATACTTACATATTTAAATGTACAGTAATACAGTAACTCCCAATACATTGCGCCTCTTTATATCACTCAATTAGATTTATCTTTTGTCTCCTGAAAAACATCAACCGTATGATATCGATGTCAATTTTAGAACATTTTTTTTAGTGAGATAGATACTGCAACTGTTTATTGACTGTATAACTTTTATTTATCGCATATTTTTATGAATTTTTTTTGTTCAAATATAAAATACCGTAAACGAAAAAAATTTCTAAAGCAAAACAAAAACAACGATGTTCATCGTTGACCGTAAATCATCGGTAGTAATTAAAAAAAAAAAAAAACTATTTCAATACGATAGATATTGCAACAACTGTTAAAGATGAATCTTTTTTATTGTATATTTTTATTGCTTTTTGCTGAAGTGTAAAGCAGACATCGAAAGAAAAAAAACATTGAACGCGCAACAGTGATCATTAAAAGACATCGACCTTAAAACATCGATGGTAACTGAAAAACGTCTTCTAACGAGATTGATAGTGCAACGGCGGATTAACGATATAACTTTTGGTCGCATATCTTGATGATTTTTTTTTTTTTTTGCTGAAATATAAAACATTCACATAAAGAATAATAATGAACAAGATAAAATTTAAAAAAAAAATGCCGAAAGCAAATTAGAAATGTCTTAGAAACATCGAGAGCAAAACATCGATAATAATCATAGAAAATGTTTTCTAATGAGATAATACTGAAACTTCTGATTAAGGATGAAAACTTCTCAATACGTCTGCATATCGCATATTTTTATCAAGCGTTTTTTGCTGGATTATAAAACATCGACATCGAGAAAAACATCGAACCCAAAACATCGATGTTGGGAAAACATCGACCCTCAAACATCGATGGTAAAAACATCGATGTTTCCAAAATATCGACATCGATGTCGCAGCCCTAGTGGGATATATGTTGCTGTGACACATGCTCAGATAGACTAGACATTCTTTTTGCTAATTAACCGGAGACAGATAGTCTATACACGCCTCCTAGTTTTGCGGTATACCACACACATGCATAGTAAAGCAATAAAAATTAACTTAATTAATAATCCGACAACTGACAAAGGCAATCCGACAACACACGTACATATTGTGAAGCGATAAATAAAGTAGGGGAAAGTAGGGTAAAACCGGGTACCTAAGGTTTGAAGGCTCCCAAAACTCACAGTTTTTAACATAGAGGAACAAAATTTGGCAAAAGTATGCTCTACTTATCTGTTAATGGAACCGCAGTCTTGAAAATATTTCAGCTTTTTTTTCTGAATTTTTACAAATTTTTTTGTAAAAAAAGTAATTTTGCCCGGTTTTGCCCCACTAGTGGGGTAAAACCGGGTAGATATGTTATTGCTATGGGAAAATAAAAAATTAAAAGTTTCCACAAAATTCAAGTTTTATTTAGCAACATATGTTAACTGCTGTCATAAAATATCATAATTAGTATAACAGGACACATTAATGAGCTGTAAGTTAGTTTAACTGTTTTTAGACTTAATTTTTTGCTGTTGCCTTTTCTTTGATTCATTTTTCTTTCCATCAGGTTTTTTTTTTTTTTTTTTTTGTGTCCACCTTTGGTCTTCTTTTTATCATTTTTCTTTTTCTTCGCTTCTAGTGTAGATTGAAGTTGACGTTTGTATGGGGAGCCCGTCAAAATTACAGTTTTAACTTTTCTTTTGTCCTCCTTCGCCCTTGTCTTTCTCTCAGTGTACGGTGGAGGCATTAATTCGGAAGGTGAAACACTGAATGATGCATCTAGAATAGGTTTAGGGTTAGGAGACATGGACTTAGAACTGCAGGGTAAATTGATTTGTTCGGGTTCCGAAGCTGTTAGATTCGATGGTTAATATATCTTGTCTTGAAACCTCATTGTAAAATAATTTGGTTAAATAAAAATTGTTTTTCATTATATAATAGACTTATTATGTTTTAAAAATCAAGGGGTGAAACCGGGTACACGGTTTTGCCCCTCGGTTAGTACCCGGATTCACCCCGCACATAAAGCTTTCATAAGACATGGCGTCAAATGACTATACAGAACGCTACAGACAAATACTTACAATGATAATGAAGGTAATTAAATGCTGTACAAAGAGAGCTACATACCTTTATTCTTGCAGAAACAGGAACGTAGTACAATTCGGTTTTGTTTTGCTCAAAAATCGTAAGCAAAAACCACTCAAATAGAATTTCCTTCACAGGAACGAGATAAGCGTGTCTATTGCTTTCTGATGCAATCGCCACTGTTTCTTCATCAAGGTGGAAGGTAGTTCTTCTGTTTTTCACGCGGTTGCAGCGCTTACAGAGGCTAGAAGGGGCTACCCGGTTTGCTCCCGACTACCCGGTTTTACCCAACTTTCCCCTACTAAAGGTTACCGGATTACCTATAGAAATAACCCGACAATGGTAATCCGACAAAGTCAAGTAGCTGTACCTTTCCATTCATGAGAAATTTTGTTGTCTGCGGCGTCCAGTTATTCATAACTTGAATGAAAAAATCGTGGGAAAGGGTTAGATATTCCCATACGCCTTCCAATGGTGGTCTGATCTAGATCTTAGTCTGATCCATATAATAGTGGAAGAAACTAATAATAGCCAATAGCTTCCATAAATAATGACAGATGTTAAAGAACACTATCTTAACTCTTTATACCAAGATAAGCTTCAAGTCCTTCTCACAACTTTAAAGAGACTGACTTCCATGAAACCATCAAGGATCCAAGGCACCGTCAAAGCTGAAAGATTACCTTGAGCGTCAACTCGGAAGCCGGCTCTCAATGGAATCATGCCCACCGTAGGTCAGCTTAAACTGTAGAATCAATGGAATCAGAACTGTGTTCCGGGCTTCGGCTACATCTAAATAACTACAGCGGATTGTCAGTGTTGCAATTAAAAAAAAAAAAAAAAAGGGGAAGTAAAAACAGAGAGAGGGCTAATCTGAATCAGAGTCGAGGGGGGACTGTACTGTAACATTTATTTTAAAAAATGTCATGTAAATGTTTTTTTACAAAATAATAAAAAGAAATTGAAAAAGAAAAACATCAATTAAATTTGCCAAACAACTTTCAAGTATCAGCTACAAGTATTGTTTTATTATGCAATTTTATCATCTTTTTTCGTTCAAATTGCTTTTTTCAAAGATACCTTAAGCAACGTAAATTAAACAGATTTTGTCCTTTCAGGGCCCCTTGTTTGACCATGTGTGTCTAGGGAGGTCTTATGGATAAAATCAGACCCTATTTATTGCTTAAAAGCAGTTTCCAAGGAAAAAGGGGTGAGGGCTTGCTATCAGGAAGAGAGGTTGCTTCCTTGTACCGAGACTGTCTCTGTGTTAAAAAAGTGGGAACTTGGAACAGTTTACCGGAAGAGGCGGTAAGGAGCAATGGAGTAGATAGCTTTAAGAGGGCCATTGATTTTCATTGGGGTCTTTAATTTGACTAGGACCAGCCCAGTTGGGCCCAGAGCCTGCTGCTGGTCGTCGCATTTGTATTGTATTGTATTGTATTGTGTCCCGTCTTTTCCTACAATGGTTACATTTAGGAAATTACATTTTTTCTCGTTTGAAAATAAGGTATGCATCATTTGACAAACAATTAAAAAAAAAATTCACTTAAAAACTAGGGGGGCAAAATAATAACTCTGCCCCTGGACCAAAAAAAGTAGGGGGGCACTTGCCCCCCTATGCCCCCCCTAGATTACGCCACTGTTAACAACTAATTGCACATTTATTGTCAGGGCTGGAGTTATATATAAGCTAAACAAGCTACAGCTTAGGGCCCCTTTTGTTGGGAACCATCTACTTGCAAAAAAAATGCATAATTCATTTCTAAAGTACTTGAAAAAATAAGTTTAACTTTCAAGTGCTTGAAAATTTGAAAAAATAATCTAGTTATGAACCTTGAATTTTAAACCACAAATCCAAGGAAGAGGGGTGCCAAAATGTGCAAAATTTAGGTTCTTGCTACATTCTGCGTCAAAAATATAAAAATCATAGTTCTGTCACATATATTGCAATACATTTTTGTGACTAACTTGTTTCATATCTTCCTCTTTTGATGCTGATTTCAGTATTTTGGAAGTTCTTTGATTATTGCTGGCATATATCTTCTACTGCATACTGTCAATCTACTTAACATGAGCGAAACTATTATACTACATCTAAACTCTATGGTTTTTTATGCCATCCCTTTATTTTTTGACGTTTTAACAAAAGTTTGGCTTGGTATTACCTAGGAAAGCTCTTGTGACATTGAACCCAGATAAATCAGTCATCCCGCGCCCGAGCGGGAACCCGCTCCGCGGACCCCCGGATGATGGAACCTAAGGCTCTACGCTAAGAGATGGGGTGTAGAGGAGAAAAGATAAATCAATCAACTAACTGTAAATAAAAGAAAATTGTTGTAATGAGAAATCTGTATATTATTTTAAAACTTGAAATAGGTGTCTCTTGCTAAGTTAGAACAACTCTGTGTAACTGCTATACAATCAAGTATTAAAATGTCAGATATTAGGAAATGCAAATGAAGCACTTAAAATAATTTTAATTTGTCTAGAGTCTTAGAAAATAATTAAACAATTCTTTGAATATCCTTGAAACGTGCTTCAATTTTATACCCTATCAAGTGTATACTGTGGAAATGACCAGGGCCTTGCACTCTGTGGTGTAGTGAATTTAAAAAATTAATTAAATGTTTCTTAACTTAGCTATATGGTTCATCTGATTCATGGCTAAAATACACCCTACCAAACATGTTACTCAAAAAAAAGAAGTTTCTATCCAAAAGAAGTTAATTTCCACAAAAGAATTGACTTTAACCAATTAAAAAAAATTATCATCCTATAAACTTCAATAATTTACTTCATAAAATAATTTAAACATAGTTAAACTGATATTCCCAATATTTAAGATAAGCTTTATTTATGCTGTAAGAAAAAGATAAATATCCTGCTGAAAAAGGAAAAAACTCGCTTCGAGCATTGCTCCAATTCCTAAAAAAACAACCTCATCTGGAATGCAGTAAGCAAAGAACCTTACAAATTTTGAAAAAGGAATAAATTAGGCCGCGTGATCGTTAGTGCTTAAAAAATATCACAAATCATTATTACAAGACTAGAAGAAAACAAATTATACAGTTAATTTACCAAACAGTAAAAATTGCTCACTTGACATTCCGCAATTAAACACGACAAGAAAAAATCAAGTACATTGCATTGGAGTGAAATGCCCAAAAGCGCGGCGTTCAGAAAATGCAATACCAACACATCTTAAAAAAAAACAAACTCACCCAGTGGGGTCGAACAAATTTATTTCCTTCATCCAGGTAACATTATTTTGTTGTCTCATTAATGTCGTCCATCACACCGGATTATTGAGTACCGGAATTGGCGCTCAAAATTCTAATATTCAGAGACGCTCAAAACCGGCCCCAATATCCAACTCAGACAGATCTTAACACATATAAAATGTCAAAAAATCCAAAATCAAAATCCCTGAATCTGTGGTGACGATGCTTTATATACACTTTTATGTGTGGTTCTTTTCACTTCATTTCTCTCCCTCAGCCCCTTTGCCAGATGCCAAACTGCAATTTTTTTAGCTTCTTTTCCCCTCCTTTATTGAGTCCTCCTTTGATCATGGGGACTCTTCTTTGCAACCGTAACTGTTTTCTTCCACAGATGTTTCTCGCGTGGGATTAGCTTGCATTCCTGTGCAGTCATAAATTGGGGGTGCGTCAAATACTTCCTGTCTTCGTTCTGCTATCCCCAAAAGATTGCTACTTTCTTTGCGTCGCAGGCGATTCAGGCGATTCCATCTATCGTTTTCTTCGTCAAATTGGGGGAGGGAGAAGCGCCAGACTTAGCGATTTTTGTAGGTTGTTCACTGAAATTTCATTAAGTCATGTACCCACCACACACTCATGTCAACTATTTGCTAAATCTCAACACCATTTGTTTTAAAGCATTTTATGCATTTTTTACAATTGATCATTTCACACTTAGTGCTGTGTTTGTTAGTGGTATGGGGGAATGATCAAATGCCAACAACACACTGAAAGCTGATGTGACCAAGTGATGGTGTGCTATCATGTCCCCCTTTCAAAATTCCCTCTACCCGGGGAGTTGGGGGGGGGGATAGGGGTAGGGAAGTCTGCTCTCTGCCTGCCCTTATGTATGGTATAAAATATTACCCCTTTTTTATTTCTCAATAAGTTTATCTTGAACCTTAAATAACCAAATGTTTTATTTAGGATTTTGTGTGGTTTATTGCTGCTTAGTTTTCCTACTTCTTATTTACAATTCATCAAAGTTTGCATTTTGACTGATTATTATTATTATATTTTAGGTTTTTGTGTGGTTTATTGTTTTATCAAATTATCAAGAACTTGCTGACATCACAAGGCTTGAAGATATGGCAAAGTTAAAGGTAAACAAATGCCCCCTTTTTTTGAATTGAAGAATTAGAATTTCATTTTCCTTTCAATTTCCCTATCAAGTTTTAATTTATGTATAAAAAAGGGCAGAAAAGCAGGGAATTCAATTCATAAAATGTAAGATGAGTTTAGTACTGCTGTTAATGCTATGAACAGGGTGTAAAAAAATCAATGATTTTTTTAAAAAAATAAAAAAAAATCGGATTTTTTTGATTTAAATCAGATTTTTTTGATTTAAATCGGATTTTTTTGATTGTTTAAAAAAAATTAGAAATTTCAGTTATTAATTAATTTTTATTTATGAACAACTCAGGCCCGTCATTTAGGGGGACAGGGGGGGGTCAATTGCCCCCCCCTGACTTTGGGAAATCAATGTATTGGCATATAAGTGGGCGCGGTTTTTGCCACTTTTCGGTAAATTTTACATTGTGTATGCACCCTTTGCTCCCCCCCTGGAAAATTTCGAAATGACGTCCCTGAAACAACTTACCTTTAAGTTTTTAAAAATACAAAAACACCTTTGAAGTAAAGCTTCACCATTTCATTCATTTCATTTCACACTCCAGGGTCCTACCTACCTGGTCCGTACCTACCACAGCTTCGTGGTTTAACCGGGATAGGGCCCTGAAGAGTGCTCTGTTCTTAATTTTGAACCAGAACCTAGGGTCGAGCAAACCCTAGGCTAAAGCTTCAGCAGAAAGGAACCCAGAGGGAGCCAATCTGAAAATAATCCTATCTACTAGCTAGGATAAAAATCAAATGGGGCAGGAAGCTCAACCCAATCCTCACTTCATTCCCCCCCTCTTTATTTTGCTTTTGCTTTGTAAAGCTGGAATATGTTCCATTTCAGCCACTGATAAAGACTGCCCCCCCCCCCCACCAGTTGCTAATGCAAGGCATAGAAAATTCATCTTCTGATTAGTTGTTTTTGTTTTTTCTTTTCACTGAAAGTATATCACACACATTCTATCATGTCCCCCCCCCCTCAATTCACTCTTTGCAACACCTGCCATGCACCTGCATGTATTTTCTTTATCTCACATATTAGACAACAAATAGCACTATTTGTGCACTCATATTATTTGGACTGCAACCTTCCACCATCTGTGAAGGGGGGATGAGTAGGATTACTTTTCCATTTATTATATGGAAATCAAAGCTCTAAAAGAAAATGGGAAAAAATAATGAAATTGGGATTGTCCAAGAGAATTTTTTAAGGATTAAAATAAAAAGTGATTTAAATCAATGATTTTTTTTAAAAAAATCAATTGATTTAAATCGCGATTTAAATCATTGACACCCTGGCTATGAATGCTATTCATTGCTTTGAAGGCAAGATAGACACTAACAGTTATGAGTATTTAAATAAATCAGGCCTGTCATTTCAAGCTTTTCCGGGGGGGGGGGCAAAGGGTAAAAACATAGTACGATTTCACCAGAAAACAACAAAAACCATGCCCACTTATATGTAAATACATTGATTTATCAAAGTTGGGGGGGGGGGGGCAATTGCCCCCCTAAATGACATCCCTGAAAAAATTTAATATTAAGATGGGTAAAATTAAAAATTACAATGTTTTATTGCAAAAAAATTGCAGATTACTGCTATAGTGCTTAGAAAGAGCAGTGTGCCATTCAAGGGAGAAGAATTTAATCCAATTTGGTGGAAAATCCGGACTCACTCAGGTTGCGCGCTGTGCTTTTCACTCAGTCTTGTTTTAAATCAGCAATTACATGCTAATTTCAAAGTTTCAAAGCCTTGCTTTCCAGATTGAACTTATACTTAAAGATAAGTTGTCGAATAAATTTTAATTTAGTGCATTTATTTTTAAAGTTCAGAAAGATTATGACTTCTCTTTTAGTAATTATACTATTCTATGGGTTTTCAAAGTGTTTTTTTTATGTATGATTTATTGAAACTCTAAAAATAGTCTGTTAGTAATAATAATTTCTCATTTCCCGTAATAATACTTCTGTCAGATGTTTCATAACACTAGTTGTTGTGACTTAATTATTGTTTTTGAAAAGAATAGAAGAAATGAATTGCTGATTTTAGAAAAATGTACGGCTCTTGTTTCCTTATTAAAATTGCTTCTAATTTATTTCAACTAATTATGATAACATATGCTGCCTGGATAGTCAAATTTATTATAAAATAGAAAGGTTAGCAAATTTAAAATTTATTTTACAATTTCCATTATTATTATAATATTTGCTAATGAATTTTGTTTTAAAACTCAAAAGTAACTTCAAATCTTATTATTATTCAGTCTTTTTTATTTTTATTACAATTTGTTGTTTTAACATTATTTAATGACAAATTATATGGATATGAAAAATCAAATTTGTTTACACTCAAGAATGTGTCTTAGTTTTAAAAATGTGTTTTAACTTAAATAGTAACAACTGCTTTTGTGCTTGAGTTTTAAATGATTATTGAAACCCTAATATCAACCTTTAGTAAGTGGTTTCATTTATTTATTCTTTAATGATTTTATACACAGTATTGAACCGCTCTACAAAGTTGCAAAAATGCTTCATGCTTAAGTTTTGCATTTTTTCTCTCTACGTTTATACTGTAGTGCTTTTTTTTTCATTACATTTTATTAAATTTCATAATTTTGGCATTTGCACAATCTTAGATTGTCAAGGTTCTCTTATCCCATTCCATCTGGTGGATGGAAAGCTACGGATAAGCTAGTACATGATTAACCTTATGTGTCATGCTAAACGATAGGGGAAGGTAGAGATAAGTATTTGAGCAGAAAATTTGCATTAGACTGGTAATAAGTTGGTACTAGAGTCGCTATTTTTGTCACAATTGTTGATCAAAAGCGATAACACCCACAGCATTATCGAACCTGCAATCTTCTCACTTTTAGTGCATTGCTCTATCCAACCACGCAATTGCATATGAGTTTTGCATGCAATTCCTGGAAATTATGTGTGATAAAAAACAGGAAAAAATATTTTTCACACAAAATAAACAGCGGGTCTATTTTTTGTCAATAGCCATCACAATAAGCTTTAAAATGAAGGGTAAAGCATGAAGTTTGGTTAAGAAATAAGGAAGATTTATCGTGGTAAAGAGAACATGCTAGAGAAATAATATATAAGATTGTATGTTAATTAAAAGGTCTTTTTAAAAATACTCATCTTCAGGCTACCTAATTTTAAATAAAAGTATGAAATTTCTGGGCCAAAATCTTTCTAAGCATTCTTTCTTAAATGACTACAAAAGCAAAATGAAAAAAAAAGCAGTCTTAATTTTCCAAGCGGGTTTAGTTTTCATTTTATTATTATTTTTTTGTAATATTGAATTCTTTCATTTAATTGCTTCAGTTTTTTAAATGAATTTTATTTTCAGATGGGAACGATGAGCAGCCTTAACCAGTCTCATTCATTATCCCGACATTCCGTTGATTCAGTCAAACAGCATTCATCATCAAGGCATTCTCAGGATTCAGTTAAACATCAACCTAATACAAGATCCACAACACCGAAAAGCTCAGCTTCAACTTATTCTGCATAAATCATTTTATACTTCTCAGTAATTATTATTTTTAATTGCTTTATACTACAGGTTGAAGGAGTTTTTGAACATTTCAAGGATTTTGTCCTTATCTGAAGAAGTTGTAAAAAATGTATATCCAAGTCTATTTTCTTAGTTAATGTCTTCAGGTGCGCAAAACATATTTAAAATATTTTTATGCTGAAATTTTTATTCACTTTTTAAAGTGCAGATGCTATATCAATGCCTGTAAGCCCATGTTTAATTCATCATTTTGTAATATTTAAAGATCCATATTGCCACCACATTAAAGTTTTAAAATCATAATCCGTAATTTTGCTCACTACAGTATCCACTTTGTGGTCATTAATTATTTGCACAATATGTAACATGCTTATGTTCATCATTCAACTGTGTTTCATATATTTTAGAAATACTGAAACAAAGAGTTTTAGTTACATGAGAAAAATTTCTTTGTTTTTCAAGTGGAGAAATTTTTTTGGTACTTTTTAAACAGAAATGACTGATTGTTTCTAGACTCTGTAGTTAGCCATAAAATTGCTGCAGAAGTACTAGTCACAGCTTTAAAAATTTTATGCTATCATTAAGAAAATTTTGTTTGTTTCTATACATACAAATGCTAATGGAGAGTATGTTAGAAAGTAAAAGTTGAAACCAAGTACTCTATCCATTGCAGTTCATAATGGATTTTTTGGAACAAAAGTATCAATTTTTATAAGTTTCAAGTGAGCGCTTCTTTTTTGATGGTTTACACCCATGAAGTGTTGAGGACTGTGTTCTTTGTACTTTGCCTTTCTTTCAAGTATAGCAAGTCCAAAATAAAATAAAGAGTCACCAAACATGTATTACTAAAAATAACAAAACTTTGCTTCACAAAAAACTTAAAAAAATTATGAATAAAGAGTTCAGCAAAAACTAAAAGGATTAAGAACAATATAAGAAACCAACTTGATACAAAAAAGAAAAAAAAAAAAAAAAAAGAAAAAAGAAAAAAAAACCCTGCACTTTATCTCAATCTGAGGATAAAAAGTGAGCCCTTATGCTGTAAAATGAAGATAAAATTCATGCAGAATTTGAAAATTTGTATTCATTATACAGCTTTTATGTATTTTGAGGCATGATGTTTATTGCTACAACTGGCATTAATTTTTATTTTCATTCTTTTTTTCTACTTGCAGTATAATTTCACACATTATGCTTAGGTAATATGTTTAATGACTTTTTGTCTCTAGTTGAGTATGATTGTAAGACAATTTTCTTTCATTCAGTTTTTCACTTTTTTAACCAATTACAATTAATATAACCAATGTCTAGGCATTTTCACTTGCATTAATTTAATTCAACTATATCAAATTGAAATGGTTAATATAAGTACTACATGAAAATAATAAAATTTCTCAGTAACATGTTACAAAAATTGAACCCCATCATCTCTGAAACAATTTATTATGATAGTCCATCTATAAAAAGGAACATAGTGTGTGCCATTTAACATTTTAATTTTCTTCTACAAAATATATTCGGTTGTCCTACATTGAAACAAAACTCATACATTACCCCATATTACAGTTCTAAAATATATGTATTTGGTGAAGTATTTTGTTTAGGTTTTGCTCTAGTTTAATTCCCATGTCCTGTGTTCAATTTTTAGTGATAAGTTGTGTTATTTTTGCATACATGAGTTTAATTTCACTATCCGTCCATTTACAGACATCTGATTGTTATTTGTGGAGTATTTCTGTAAAGATTTATATTTTGATATTTTTACTGAAGCATTTTTAAAAATAAAATATATATTTATATATTTATATTCATACATGTACATAATATTTAATATTTTATAGTAGTCACATATGAGAAAGAAAGCATTAGTCAATTTCCTTGTTTTGCATTTTTATTTTATGTATCACAATTTTATACAAAATTCTTGCAAAATAACATTTGAATACGTTTGTATCAATTTTGATGAAGTTTTACCATTAGTAATTCTAGTGGAAATTATCAGTTCTATTTATATATGTGCCATTATTAAATTTTCATAGCATTTAACATTGTTTTGTCTGAAAGTCATTCTATAAGCTTTTCTTGGAATACATACATATTAAATGTATTTGCTTTCTTTGAATATATGTATAATTCATTGAATGTTTCGGCTTTTCATTACTAATTCTAATAAAATGTTTCTATCTTTCATTTGTAATTTATAAAATATAGGTGAGATACTTAATGTCATTCCTTTGAAAGTTTTTTGTCTGAATATTGGCATCAGCCTTTTGCAGATGCTAATTTTGAATTTAAAGCTACAAAATGTATGCATTCTCAAATTGTATTAAACAAATATTAAATTGTCATAGCTTTTTTTTGTCAGTATTTGCCTTCAGATGAGTAAGTTTTTCTATGCTTTGAATGAAAAAAAAAAGAGTATGTTATTCAAACTCTTCTCTCATTATAAGTTTCTTTTTCTTTTTTGATTCAACAATTTTTAAAACATTGACTTTGTTGATTAAGTTTTTTAAAAGTATCTATAATTTCTATAACATCTTTCCAGATAATTATGAATTTAATTTTTCAACTGGATTTGGTACTTTTAGCTTTATAATGAACTATTTGGGAAGTGGTTTTTTTGAATCTGCTTTTTCTTTTTTTAATTATGAGACTTTTATGCAGATTTTAAATCTATCATTCACATTTTCATTTTTGTTTCCATACTCATTAGCAAAAGTTTACCACAGTAGTCAACAGATTGGAACTTATGACATAAGAACCAATTAAGTTAGCTGGTTATTTTGTCTTAGAGTGCAAATTGACTTAGTTTAAGTAATTTATAGTATTATGTTCATATTCATTTCACGAGAGGATTTTTATCATAATAATAATAATAATAATAATAATAATAATAATAATAATAATGGAAAAGAAAGCTATTTTATGCTTCTCTGTGTGGGTGGAAGGGGCAGAAGTGGGTGATTTTTTTTTCTTTTCAAATTTGTGTAATATGGCTTTTCAAAATTGAGTGCATTATTGTTTTTATATACGTTCTAAAATTAATGTGCTCTTCTAAACATTTAACATATGTAAGATATGTATGTTAAGCTTTTTAAATAGTCATTTCTTTCAGTGAAGTATTCTAAAAAACTTTGTTATTAATGGAATATATATAAAAAAAAGTTTTTAGGAACTTCCTCTTTATTCTGTTTAAAGATAAATTTAAAGTTATAACTGTTTTAACTATTAAAAGCAAAAACCATTCCATGCACATGTGTATATATAATGCATAATATTACTTTTTCACATTATTTTTGATTAATTGATTTTGTTTTTTCTTTGAAAGATTTATGCTGCTTGTAAAAAGCAAATTTACATCTAACTGTAAATGTACTGTTTGCTTTCTGTGTTTTATGGCTGTGCAATATGTAATTAACATGTTACATTGTAGTTGTAGACAGGAGTTATTCCCAGAGAATTTCCTGAGCAAGCTGATATCCCGGTGAAATGTGTACATAAGATATCTTTCATTTCAATTTATTTTATATAACATAGTTAATTTTTTTTAATAGTATAAGCCTGTGTTAAAAGTTTTTTCAAAGTGTAAATTTTAACATCTCATTTTTATAGCAATTTATACTAATTCATTTGTTATTACCGTAATCATTGTTGGAGGATCACGAAAAGTTTTTGAAAGCAAGACATTTTCCATTTGTGAATATATTCTGAAATCAATGTTGATCAACTGTATTTTATAAAAATGTGCATAAAGTTTCATTGATGAATAGATGTTTCTGAAATTTGCAGTTTGTTTTTCAATGTTGTGTTAATTTGTGATGAATTATGTAGTTGTAAATTTTGCATTTGTATTGACTGTTGTTGTTGAATAGAATAAAGTCAATATTGGACATACGTTTTCCGTAGTTTCATTGTCAAATGAAAGAAACATAAATTATAGTTATTTAGCAAAAGGTTGGAAATTTGCAATCGAAGTTTATGTTATAAAAATTGTTATTGATTTTTCTTTAGAAAATAAGAACTCTAACTTCCTGAATGACAATGTTATTTAACAAAACTTTTAAAATCGTACTAGCAAGAGTACACAAAATATTTATAAGAAACGGTCATAGGTTGACTTAGGAGGAGTTTGGAGTTAAAAATATAGGGCAAGGATAAATTTCAAGCTCCATTAGAAGTTAAAGCAATTGAATAATTAGTTTGAATCAAATATTCAGGGTTGCCGTATGTGACTATTAGCATCTGTTTTTGCCTGAGGTGTCTATGGCAGCTTGTTTTCTGCAGGATCGTTTTGCAGGGTTTAGTAGTGTCGCCGCCATAGATAAAAATGGAAACTACTGCCCCTTCCCACGATTAAATGTGAAAAGAAATAATTGCTGAAAAACAAGTCAATAAATTTTGAGCATAAAAAAGTGAAATTAAAATTTTATATTTATTAAAGCTATAAATTAAACTAAACAAAAACAAAAAAAAATCACACACGCAATAACATTTTTAGCAGTAGCATCAGAAACAATCAGGTCACCATGTGAAAAAAAATAAGTAAAACTGGGTACACTTTACATTTTTAATACACACACAAACACGTGTGTTTTAAGTACAAAAATGTGTTCAACTTGCTCTAATTTTTTATAAATATACACAAATTTATTCAATTTGTAAAAATTATTTTTTGAAACTTATAATCAAACGACACATATTTTTCATGAATATTTATTGACAATTTATTGAGAGCTTAATTAATTGTTAGGGCTACACAAAATCTGTATTAACAGTTATCCTCTCTCATCAAGTATATAAAAATTCACTTTGATGGGAGGGGGGAGTGAATTCTGAATTTGCCACCTTTAGTTTAAGTCCAAATTACGGTAATAATCGTTCTTTTTTGTAATTTAAAGTATGTGACGATAAGGGTTGAAAACGACTGCAAGCTTACTTAGAAGCAAGAAGCAGTGGCGTACATAGCGCCCCCGCGGCGGAGGGGGGGGGGGGCTTCGAGGTTTGAGGGCGCACAATCCAAAAAAATAGCACTATGAGTTGCATGGATTTTTTTTTTGTTTGAATTTTTATGCAAGGGGGGGGGGGGGTGAGGGGCGCACCTAAGTCTATGTACGCTACTGTCAAGAGTATGCCATTTTGCTACAAGACGTGAATTAGCCACGAAAAAACTATAGTATTTCTAATCAGAAATGGTGAATTTTTAGCGAAAAGAAAAAAAAAATGTTGTTAGAACCATAGGCGTAGCGTGACTAAAAGTTTTTTTGGGGGGGGGGGGCACAGGTCAAAAATTTATTTCAGAAATGTGTGTGTGTGTGTGTGTGCAGGTGGAGCTTTTGACCCCTCCCCCTCAAGATTTTTCACTTAGCTTTTTCGTAGGAGAAATACTCGCTCTTACTGTTCTGATGAATTGTACGCACAATTTCTTCTTCTTTCTTCTATTTTTTTCTTTCAGTATCCAGTTACCACCAGTGTCAGATTAATTAACCAGACCCGTCATTTAGGAAAGTCAAGGTGGGGGGGGGGGGCGGACTTTGAGGAATTGATGTATTTCCATACAAGTGAGCACGGTTTTGTTGTTTTCCAATAAAATTACATTGTTTTTGCACCCCCCCCCCTGGAAAACTTGAAATGGCGGGCCTGGAATTAACGGAACCTTTAGCTATTACAAGTATACCGCTATTAGTCCCGACTACAGTTTCGGCAGCAGAACAGGACATTTTTCATTTTGTGTGTTCATTCCCTGATTAAGCCCCTCGTGTTCTTTTTTCTTTTTTTAATGCTCTCGCTGAATTTTCTTCTTGTTGTTGACATTGTAGCCACATTCATATCAAAAGAGTGATGCAATGACCTCTTTTAAGTAGGGCATAGACTGGTGATTTTCCTTAACTTCGGGGAGGGGGTCCGGGGGTTTCCCACCGGGAAATTTTTTGAAAAATAAGCTTGAAATTCTGCATTTTGGGGCCTTTTATGAAGTAGCTGAAACTAAAATTGTGAGGAAGAAAGAGGCAAACAAAAATATTTTAAAAATTTTACATTCAAACAAAATAAAAATGTCTTGTGCTTTCATAAATCGCTGACATTGACATTAATCAACAAGTAATAAGAACGAGAGAGGCGAGGGAGGGGATAACAAATATTAAATCTGAAAAATTGCTGTTATGTTGCATATTTAACAAAGTTATTTTAAGGGTAAAACTTGCAATAGCAGTTAGGAACACTGACTCTAGTGACCTAACTTGATATCCAATATAGGAAGAAATAGATCACTCTTTGCAAAAAAAAAAGAAGAGTATACAGGAAAGGAAAAAAATAGTCATGTAAAACGCTCTCATCGACATTATGAAAACACAATTGAAGCAAAAAATAGCAAGCAGCGAAATAAATTAAAATTATCCCAATAAAAAAATTGAAAAAAAAAAAAAAAAGTTAAAACAAATATCTTTGCTCAATCAGGAGTAAGTTATATTACAATGACAAAAGTTGAAAATATTCAAAAGTTTGAAAAAAAAAAAAAAAAAGAAAACAATGTATTGAAGACTATCATAAGTAAAAGCATAAGTATTCTTAAGTTTGTCACAGCTTTTAAGTACAAACACGTTCTTAACAATGTACTTAAGTACTACAGAAACTACGTAATTTAAAATAGTTTTTAAACATGAATAAATAATCTATTTTTCTTTATTATGCATTATAAGAGTTTTTTAGCCTGCATTTAGCATCTAAGTTCTCTTTAATATGATTATGACTGATAAATGCTCGAAAAAACCCGCTTCCAAATTGAAATTTTTCATTTGGGAAGATAAAAAATTGATTATGTGCTAAAATAAATATTTTATTAAAAAATTTTTTTCTTTTCACTGCATTACTTAAGATAAAGAGATCGTCTTTTATCTTTCTCCCGTCTGTATCTTTCTCTCTCTTACAATGAGCCAGATTGTGTGAAAAAAGTATATTCTAATTCAAATTACTTTTTAATATAATAAGCAGTAACTTTGAATTATAAAATGTATGCCTGAAAAATGTCCATATCAGGCAACCAGAAGCAAACGGATGTAAATGTCAAAATTAAAAGTTTTGAGACAACTGAGGCAAATTGTAGCAGAACCTCTTATTTGTTTTGTGGCAAGAAATAATACTAGTAGCCCTAGTAAATGCTGATCTATAGCATGACTTAGAAAACTTTTTCCAATGAAAGCCTACATAAGATCTGATCTTTAACCACGTTTACTCAAAACTTGAATTTTTCCATGTACATACCTTTGTTTCTCATTGCATTATACAAAATATCATGATTTATGATTCCGCATATCTCCAGATTATTATTTTAGTAATACAACGAGCATGGAGAAGGTCAGGATAAAATCTGCCTCGATCGGGGGGGGGGGGGTGCACCCCTCAGAGGCCTTGCATTTAAGATTATTGGCCATCCTAAAGACGGTTTGGACTAAAAGAAAATCCTTCTGAATGGTAATCCTGGCTACGTCAGTGGGTAACTAGTGAAGAAGACGGAGATAATCTTTAGTGATTTTCATCCCTGTTTCGAAAAAAATAAAGTGCCAAACATCGAAAATTTTGACAGTGGGCCCATGTTCCTCTTTGCCTCTCCCCCCCTTCAAACATTCTGGTATAATACTAAAATAAAATAAACGAAAAAAAAAATACTAAATGATTGTCTGATTATAATCAGACAATCATTTAGTATTTTTTTTTTCGTTTATTTTATTTTAGTATTATACCAGAATGTTTGAAGGGGGGGAGAGGCAAAGAGGAACATGGGCCCACTGTCAAAATTTTCGATGTTTGGCACTTTATTTTTTTCGAAACAGGGATGAAAATCACTAAAGATTATCTCCGTCTTCTTCACTAGTTACCCACTAACGTAGCCAGGATTACCATTCAGAAGGATTTTCTTTTAGTCCAAACCGTCTTTAGGATGGCCAATAATCTTAAATGCAAGGCCTCTGAGGGGTGCACCCCCCACCCCCCGATCGAGGCAGATTTTATCCTGACCTTCTCCATGCTCGTTGTATTACTAAAATAATAATCTGGAGATATGCGGAATCATAAATCATGATATTTTGTATAATGCAATGAGAAACAAAGGTATGTACATGGAAAAATTCAAGTTTTGAGTAAACGTGGTTAAAGATCAGATCTTATGTAGGCTTTCATTGGAAAAAGTTTTCTAAGTCATGCTATAGATCAGCATTTACCAGGGCTACTAGTATTATTTCTTGCCACAAAACAGATAAGAGGTTCTGCTACAATTTGCCTTAGTTGTCTCAAAATTTTTAATTTTGACATTTACATCCGTTTGCTTCTGGTTGCCTGATATGGACATTTTTCAGGCATACATTTTATAATTCAAAGTTACTGCTTATTATATTAAAAAATAATTTTAATTAGAATATACTTTTTTCACAAAATCTGGCTCATTGTAAGAGAGAGAAAGATACAGAGGGAGAAAGATAAAAGACGATCTCTTTATCTTAAGTAATGCAGTGAAAAGCAAATTTTTTTAAATAAAATATTTATTTTAGCACATAATCAATTTTTTATCTTCCCAAATAAAAAATTTCAATTTTTAAGCGGTTTTTTTCGAGCATTTATCAGTCATAATCATATTAAAGAGAAATTAAATGCTAAACGCAGGCTAATAACTAAAAAACTCTCATAATGCATAATAAAGAAAAATAGATCATTTATTCATGTTTAAAAACTATTTTAAATTACGTAGTTTGTGTAGTACTTAAGTACATTGTTAAGAACGTGTTTGTACTTAAAAGCTATGACAAACTTAAGAATACTTATGCTTTTTTACTTATGATAGTCTTCAATACATTGTTTTTCTTTTTTTTTTCAAAACTTTTGAATCTTTTCAACTTTTGTCATTGTAATATAACTTATTCCTGATTGAGCAATGATATTTGTTTTAACTTTTTTTTTCAATTTTTTTATTGAGATAATTTTAATTTATTTCGCTGCTTGCTATTTTTTGCTTCAGTTGTATTTTCATAATTTCGATGAGAGCGCTTTACATGACTATTTTTTTCCTTTCCTGTAAACTCTTCTTTTTTTTTTTGCAAAGAGTGATCTATTTCTTCTTATATTGGATATCAAGTTAGGTCACTAGGGTCAAAGACAGTGTTCCTAACTGCTATTGCAAGTTTTACCCTTAAAATAGCTTTGTTAAATATGCAACATAACAGCAATTTTTCAGATTTAATATTTGTTATCCCTCCCTCGCCTCTCTCGTTCTTATTACTTGTTGATTAATGTCAATGTCAGCGATTTGTGAAAGCACAAGATATTTTTATTTTGTTTGAATGTAAAATTTTTAAGAGATTTTTGTTTGCCTCGTTCTTCTTCATATTTTTAGTCTCAACTACTTCATATAAGGCCTCAAAATGCAGAATTTCAAGCTTATTTTTCAAAAAATTTCTCGGAGGAAAACCACCACCCCCCCCCCCCGAAGTTAAGGAAAATCACCAGTCTACACCCTACTTAAAAGAGGTCATTGCATCACTCTTTTGATATGAATGTGGTGCTATAATGTCAACAACAAGAAAATTCAGCGAGAGCATTAAAAAACACAATATGAAAAATGTCCTATTCTGCTGCCGAAACTGTAGTCGGGACTAATAGCGGTATACTTGTAATAGCTAAGTGTTCCGTTAATTCCAGGCCCGTCATTTCAAGTCTTTCCAGGGGGGGGGGGTGCAAAAACAATGTAATTTTATTGGAAAACAACAAAACCGCGCTCACTTGTATGTAAATACATCAATTCCTCAAAGTCCGCCCCCCTTGACTTTCCTAAATGACGGGTCTGGTTAATTAATCCGACACTGGTGGTAACTGGATACTGAGAGAAAAAAGAGAAGAAAGAAGAAGAAATTGTGCGTACAATTCATCAGAACAGTAAGAGCGAGTATTTCTCTTACGAAAAAGCTAAGAGAAAATCTTGAGGGGGAGGGGTCAAAAGCTCCACCTGCATTTCTGAAATAAATTTTTGACCTGTGCCCCCCCAAAACTTTTAGTCACGCTACGCCTATGGTTCTAACAACATTTTTTTTTCTTTTCGCTAAAAATTCTCCATTTCTGATTAGAAATACAATAGTTTTTTCGTGGCTTATTCACGTCTTGTAGCAAAATGGTATACTCTTGACAGTAGCGTACATAGACTTAGGTGCGTCCCTCACCCCCCCCCCCCTCCCATAAAAATTCAAAAAAAAAATGCAACTCATAGTGCTATTTTTTTGGATTGTGCGCCCTCAAACCTCGAAGCACCCCCCCTCCCCATCCGCCGCGGGGCCGCTATGTATGCCACTGCTTCTTGCTTCTAAGTAAGTTTGCAGTCGTTTTCAACCCTTATCGTCACACACTTTAAATTACAAAAAAGAACGATTATTACCGTAATCTGGACTTGAACTAAAGGTGGAAAATTCAGAATTCACTCCCCCCTCCCATCACAGCGAATTTTTATATACTTGATAAGAGAGGATAACTGTTCAGATTTTGTGTAGCCCTAACAATTAATTAAGCTCTCAATAAATTGTCAATAAATATTCATGAAAAATATGTGTCGTTTGATTACATAGGTTTCAAAAAATAATTTTTACAAATTGAATAAATTTGTGTATATTTATAAAAAAAATAGAGCAAGTTGAACACATTTTTGTACTTAAAACACACGTGTTTGTGTGTGTATTAAAAATGTAAAGTGTGCCCAGTTTTACTTTTTTTTTTCCACATGGTGACCTGATTGTTTCTGATGCTACTGCTAAAAATGTTATTGCATGTGTGATTCTTTTTTTTTGTTTGTTTAGTTTAATTTATAGCTTTAATAAATATAAAATTTTAATTTCACTTTTTTATGCTCAAAATTCATTGACTTGTTTTTCAGCAATTATTTCTTTTCACATTTAATCGTGGGAAGGGGTAGTAGTTTCCATTTTTATCTATGGCGGCGACACTACTAAACCCTGCAAAACGATCCTGCAGAAAACAAGCTGCCATAGACACCTCAGGCAAAAACAGATGCTAATAGTCACATACGGCAACCCTGACTATTTGATTCATACTAATTATTCAATTGCTTTAACTTCTAATAAAGCTTGAAATTTATCCTTGCCCTATATTTTTAACTCCAAACTCCTCCTAAGTCTACCTATGACCGTTTCTTATAAATATCTTGTGTACTCTTGCTAGTACGATTTTAAAAGTTTTATTAAATAACATTGTCATTCAGGAAGTTAGAGTTCTTATTTTCCAAAGAAAAATCAATAACAATTTTTATAACATAAACTTCGATTGCAAATTTCCAACCTTTTGCTAAATAACTACAATTTATGTTTCTTTCATTTAGTAATGAAGCTACGGAAAACGTATGTCCAATATTGACTTTATTCTATTCAACAACAACAGTCAATACAAATGCAAAATTTACAACTACATAATTCATCACAAATTAACACAACATTGAAAAACAAACTGCAAATTTTCAGAAACATCTATTCATCAAAGAAACTTTATGCACATTTTTATAAAATACATTTGATCAACATTGATTTCAGAATATATTCACAAATGGAAAATGTCTTGCTTTTAAAATCTTTTCGTGATCCTCCAACAATGATTACGGTAATAACAAATGAGTTAGCATAAATTGCTATAAAAATGGGATGTTAAAATTTACACTTTGAAAAAACTTTCAACACAGGCTTATACTATTAAAAAAAAATTAACTATGTTATATAAAATAAATTGAAATGAAAGATATCTTATGTACACATTTCACCGGGATATCAGCTTGCTCAGGAAATTCTCTGGGAATAACTCCTGTCTACAACTACAATGTAACATGTTAATTACATATTGCACAGCCATAAAACACAGAAAGCAAACAGTACATTTACAGTTAGATGTAAATTTGCTTTTTACAAGCAGCATAAATCTTTCCAAGAAAAAACAAAATCAATTAATCAAAAATAATGTGAAAAAGTAATATTATGCATTATATATACACATGTGCATGAAATGGTTTTTGCTTTTAATAGTTAAAACTAGGGATGCACCGATTAATCGGCAGTACCGATTAATCGGCCATAATCGGCTACTTGGCCGATTATTAATAATCGGTAAAATCGGGCCGATTAATCGGCTTAAAAAATATTTTTTTATATTATTTTTTAAAGTATACCTTCACAAAGAAATTGTGATAAACCATGTTATTAGGAGTAATAATAATCCTCAAGTTGATATAAAGTTTTTAATAAAATAATTCTCCTATTTTGAATAAATATACACATAGACAATGTTGCAACATTTTTAATGTGTCGATACTTTTCTTATTAGTTAGCGTAGTGCTTTTAGATTCCCTCTAATTTTCACAAAGAACTTCAAGTCTTGAACTAAATTGCTACTAAGAATTGAAATATTTGAATTGAAAGTACTTCTAAATGAGAGTGCTCCCCCCTCCCCCCCCCCTTTTTTTTCACTTTTCATGTCCGGTTCACATAATTAACAACGTGTTAATGCAATATTGTTGACAATAAAATGAATATTTATTCTTTGAAATTTGAAAAAAAATTGAAATTATGTTGGGATAAGTAGGAAAATAGAAAAAAACAAAAATCTTCTCTCAGAAGTAAATTACTTACTATTCCAAAACACAGAATCGTAAAATCAAAAGACAAAACAGTGGTGGTGAAATTAATAGTATTGAACATAATCACCCTCATCATTAATCGGCTCAGCCGATTAATTGGCCGATTATCAAAAACCGATTAATCGGTAATCGGTAATCGGCCAATTTGCTTATCGGTGCATCCCTAGTTAAAACAGTTATAACTTTAAATTTATCTTTAAACAGAATAAAGAGGAAGTTCCTAAATACTTTTTTTTATATATATTCCATTAATAACAAAGTTTTTTAGAATACTTCACTGAAAGAAATGACTATTTAAAAAGCTTAACATACATATCTTTCATATGTTAAATGTTTAAGAGAGCACATTAATTTTAGAACATATATAAAAACAATAATGCACTCAATTTTGAAAAGCCATATCACACAAATTTGAAAAGAAAAAAAAATACACCCACTTCTGTCCCTTCCCCCCACACAGAGAAGCATAAATAAGCTTTCTTTTCCATTATTATTATTATTATTATTATTATTATTATTATTATTATTATTATGATAAAAATCCTCTCGTGAAATGAATATGAACATAATACTATAAATTACTTAAACTAAGTCAATTCGCACTCTAAGACAAAATAACCAGCTAATTTAATTGGTTCTTATGTCATAAGTTCCAATCTGTTGACTACTGTGGTAAACTTTTGCTAATGAGTATGGAAACAAAAATGAAAATGTGAATGATAGATTTAAAATCTGCATAAAAGTCTCATCATTAAAAAAAGAAAAAGCAGATTCAAAAAAACCACTTCCCAAATAGTTCATTATAAAGCTAAAAGTACCAAATCCAGTTGAAAAATGAAATTCATAATTATCTGGAAAAATTTTATAGAAATTATAGATACTTTTAAAAAACTTAATCAACGAAGTCAATGTTTTAAAAATTGTTGAATCAAAAAAGAAAAAGAAACTTATAATGAGAGAAGAGTTTGAATAACATACTCTTTTTTTTTTTTTTTTTTTTCATTCAAAAAATAGAAAAACTTACTCATCTGAAGGCAAATACTGACAAAAAAAAAAGCTATAACAATTTAATATTTGTTTAATACAATTTGAGAATGCATACATTTTGTAGCTTTAAATTCAAAATTAGCATCTGCAAAAGGCTGATGCCAATATTCAGACAAAAAACTTTCAAAGGAATGACATTAAGTATCTCACCTATATTTTATAAATTACAAATGAAAGATAGAAACATTTTATTAGAATTAGTAATGAAAAACCAAAATATTCAAAGAATTATACATATATTCAAAGAAAGCAAATACATTTAATATGTATGTATTCCAAGAAAAGCTTATTGAATGACTTTCAGACAAAACAATGTTAAATGCTATGAAAATTTAATAATGGCACATATATAAATAGAACTGATAATTTCCACTAGAATTACTAATGGTAAAACTTCATCAAAATTGATACAAAGGTATTCAAATGTTATTTTGCAAGAATTTTGTATAAAATTGTGATACATAAAATAAAAATGCAAAACAAGGAAATTAACTAATGCTTTCTTTCTCATATGTGACTACTATAAAATATTAAATATTATGTACATGTATGAATATAAATATATAAATATATATTTTATTTTTAAAAATGCTTCAGTAAAAATATCAAAATATAAATCTTTACAGAAATACTCCACAAATAACAATCAGATGTCTGTAAATGGACGGATAGTGAAATTAAACTCATGTATGCAAAAATAACACAACTTATCACTAAAAATTGAACACAAGACATGGGAATTAAACTAGAGCAAAACCTAAACAAAATACTT
>JAXGGA010017322.1:0-24622 GCA_038373865.1 Uloborus plumipes | reverse complement strand
TGTGGTGAACGCCCTAATATATCATGTTTAAGTTTCGATCGAAAGTTTTCATTTCAGTTACATTGAATTACAGGTAAGATTTGTTCAATCTTGACTTTTCCTTTTCTACCAAATGAAGTGTCATGTCGACAGGGAAATTAAGACACAAAATAAATTAATTTTTCAATCTATTTTTGCCTAATGAAAGAGAAACCTATTACCATGGACACAGTATAAGGTGTTTTTATTCTCGAATCATTAATTAGGGATGTTCAGCTATCATATTGCGGGAAATTTGTCATGTCGGCGGCGTCGAAGTTGAAGATATTTGTTGCGAAACTGATGCGTGCGTTACCG
This sequence comes from Uloborus plumipes, assembly GCA_038373865.1. NCBI lineage: Eukaryota > Metazoa > Arthropoda > Arachnida > Araneae > Uloboridae > Uloborus > Uloborus plumipes. Next base: position 24,286 of record JAXGGA010017322.1, on the reverse strand, counting down.
ATTTTTTTTTTTTTTTTTTTGTCAATTCTTTCTTCGCGTTATAAGTTTGTTGAGTCGAGTTTTAGAGTACTAAGAAAATTTCAAGTGCATCGTTTTTCCTGCCAAGTTTTCCCATTGTTGGAAACAGTTTACTTATTGTTTTTTAAAGGCTTCAAAAACATTAATTTTTCCCCAAAATTTGAGTTTTCAAACAAAATTATTGCCATTTTTCACCCTCTTTTCTTTTACATCAATATTCAGACCTTCGTTCGTAACTACTATACCCAAAAATATAATTTTGTTTTAAAATGGAAAACTTACGAACAGTTTAGTGCAAATCTCCCTCCCCCGCCAAACTCTGACTGTCTTGAATCAATTTCGTTTTTTAAGATTGTGTTAAGAATTTTATTTTATTTTGATTTTTTAACTATTAACCTATTTGTTTGAAAAAAACTTTGTTGCACTTATTCAAATTTTAACTAACTTTTAATTAGTCTTTAATTTTATTTATGACACAAAAAAGCGTTCAGGCTGTGTAAATATTGTATTCTAAGTAATAATTATTTTCTTTTTAAGCATAAAAGGTAGTGAAAAGTGTTTACTTTGTACACTAAGTGTGAAATCTGTAATATTTGTCAGATCGGTAGCATTCTCATCATGTCGGTAACGCTCAAAGACCCTCCCCTAAAATGGGGGTAAATGTTCAACTTGACCATGCCCCAAATTTAAAAAAAATGTTACTAATGTGTATTTGAAATACCCTATTAATTTTATTTTCTGAGTATCTTCAAAAATTGAAAATTTCCATGGTCAAATTGGCACTTTTCCTGATAGTCACCCCTACCCCTTTTCCCTATAACGTCATCAATTGTAATCACACCCATACTCAGATAACCTAAGTTTTTCTAAATTTTGGGGAAAAAATCCCCCCCGCACACAAGCATATTCACTTAGTGTCCCAACCACTGCTATTCTAGTCGGAGCATTTCAAAGTCTTTCTCGTATGAGTAGGCTGTGGCTCAGTGGCGTATACACAGAGTAAAGATACATTAGTCCAGGCTAGAAGGCGATATACCTAAAATTTTTACATATATGACATTTTTTGGTGGTTTCTATATGAATTTGACCTGCTGATTCCGTATCCGTTGAGTGCCAGACGCTAAACCTTGAGCATTTTTGTCAAAATGGCGAAATCCAATATGGCTGCTGTAAAAGGTATGAAACAAATTAATGGAAACGTGCGTGCAATGAAGCATTTTATACACTTAAAAATGATTGTACTCTTTAGTCAAAATGTAATTCTATTGAAAATTAATATTTATGAAAAGTATATGAATAAAAAAATTACTAAAATGGTAAAATTCAAGACGTCAGCCTAAAAAGTTGTAAGATTTGATTTTCAGGTATAAATCATTTTTTAAACCGTAATTTACATGAAAAAAAAAGTTTTAACAAAGATAAATGTTTAAAATGATATACAAGAAGCATAAAAAATGTGATTTAGCCTAAAAATAACACTGTAAAAATATTTAGAAATATTCCAAACTTCACTTTCGGGATTTTGCCGGACTAAACCAATTTCCTGCAAGAAACAAGTTTCTTTTGCGAAAAAGTTTCCCATATTGATACAAGTTGCATGAATGCGAACTTCTCAATGGTATGAAATGTATTTTTAGCTACCAGTTGGAAGGTATATCCAACGTGTTTGTTTAATGTTTCGCCTTCAGCTCGATAATGGATTGTCCAGATTGACTTCACCCAAGTAAGGGTATGTGCAATCTCGAAATGGTCGAGTTGGCGGTGTATTGCATGTTTCTGCCTTAGCCCTTGCTTAGGGGCGGTTACTCACTGCTTTATACCCGAGCTCTGCGTTAAAATTTACGAGTTGTACCGTTCCCATGTGCGGTCGCTCGCTGGTATTCTAATTTCACATTAGCTACCAGTTTTTTTTCGCTCTCTTTGCTCTATAAGAGGATTTTTGCCTCCAACTCGGCTACTTTCGTATTCCATGCTGATGAGCGCACAATAAGCGCGCAACTGCAGTCCATGGATCGAAATGGCAGAGTTGGCGGTGTATTGAATGTCTATTGTGTTTTTCAACTTAATGAAAAATCACCACTTTCTAAAAGAGACATCGTACTGAAAGTAGTACCAAATAAGACGCAAGTAATTAAGTTTGTTGTGGCCGACTGTGTTCGATCCCCAGTTCAATGTGTAATTGTTACTGGTACCGATTCTTTTCCGATTAGATTGGTGTTGGAATTCAACAAGCTTTTGTTTATCATGAAGAAGCTGATGTGAATATGACTCACTACTTAGCTAAAGTCAGTAGTATTCCGAAAGAATTTAGAAACCTTCCAAATTAAAGAACAGTCTGTTTGCGTATTGCGCGCCTGGCAGCCACGAACGCTTCCATTTGAAAAAGGGGAGATAGGCTTAGGATGCGCACTTCCCGATGCCTTCAGCTTTTGTTCGCTTGCTTCTTCCTCGTTGCATTTCCCCCCTATTTCGAAAAAGTCAGCAGAGACTTGGCGCGTGCGCAGATTCGACGGAGGTCTTGCGAAACAAATGTCAGACAGTAAGTCACTTTACGGCAAGAAATTGGAAACTTCCCAAAAACTCTTAGATAGGTTGATGGTAACAGTTCCGCACCTCTCTGGCTTACAAGGAAAGCTCCTGGAGCAGTTTAACAAATATGGCCACTGCTAAGGCAAAAAATGCAAGCAAATAAGTAAGCCGCTTATTTGTTTTGCAATTCCTCCAAAACTACAATATCGAGAGATTGCACAAACCCATACGTAGGTGAAATCAATCTGGACAATCCATAATCCAGCTGAAGGCGAAACACTAAACAAACACGTTGGATATACCTTCCAACTGGTAGCTAAAAATATGTTTTATACCAGTGAGAAGTTCGCATTCATGCAACTTATGGGAAACTTTTTCGCAAAAGAAACTTGTTTCTTGCAGGAAATTAGATTAAACCGGCAAAATCCCGAAACTTAAGTTTGAAATGTTTCTAAATATTTTTAGTGTTATTATTAGGCTAAATCACATTTTTTATGCTCCTTGTATATCATTTTAAACATTTATCTTTGTTAAAACATTTTATTTTCATGTAAATTACGGTTTAAAAATGATTTATACATGAAAATCAAACCTTACAACTTTTTAGGCTGACATCTCGAATTTTACCATTTTAGTAATTTTTTTATTCGTATACTTTTCATAAATATTGATTTTCAATAGAATTACATTTTGACTAAAGAGTACAATCATTTTTAAGTGTATAAAATGTTTCATTGCACGCACGATTCCATTAATTTGCTTCGTACCTTTTACAGCAGCCATATTGGATTTCGCCATTTTGACAAAAATGCTCAAGGTTTAGCGTCTGGCACTCAACGGATTCGGAATCAGCAGGTCAAATTCATATAGAAACCACCAAAAAATGTCATATATGTAAAAATTTTAGGTTTGATGACATTTCAATGGACACTAGCCTGGACTACATAGAGAGAGTGTGGTAACCTTTCCGCCGCCAGAACCTACTTGGCTTTAACCACGTGATCTACAACCACCGCAGAGAATCATAGCATGCACTTCTATGGAGATGAACTGTTGTTTTGAGATAAAATGGTTTCTAAATGTTGTGCATTTGGATGCAAAGAAAAATCGGTCGAGGGAGGACCAATAACATTCCATAGGTAAGTTTAGTCTGTAATAATATCTCAGTTATTTTCAAAACTCTTGCTTTAATATTTAAAAATAGAGTTAGAAAGATTTTTATCACTTTTTTGGCGAGTAACATTTTATGAACAAAATTAACAATTTTAGTTGAGCGTTTTCGCTTGCTATCTTTGATCACACAGAATGTATAAAAATCCATATCCTCATCGATAGTGTAAATTTGTGACTTCAATAAGTTCTATTTCTACAAATTAATGTTTTTGCATAGTTTGTGGGGAATGTAAAGCCTTGATTTTAATGCCATTAAATTACCATTTAAACATTTTATTAAATTAGAAGTATTTGCCCTTTCTTTCTGGAAAAAGTTACAGCAAAAGTGAAATACTCTATTTTTCGTAATTCGACCTTTTTGCACTATTCATCTGTCGTTACGACCTTATACCGCACAAGCAGAATGAAAGGGCATGTCTTAAAAATTGCATTTTTAAAAAATCACCTCCCCTGCTTATGTTTTTTTATTCATTCTCTACTGAACTATGTGTAACTAATTATCAATTGTTTGTACATACGTATAGCAATTGCTTTTTTAAAGATTATTTCTCGAAATTTCGGGCGGGGGGGGGGGAGTCTCAGATAGTTTTCCAACAGCTTAGGAGGATATTTTGTTCCTGTAAAGAAGTTTCAATGAAGATTAAAGTTATTTAATTTTGACCTTTTAAGTCACTTATTGATTGATGGTTGCAAAAGTTATGATTTTTTATTTGAACAATTGAACTAAAAGCTAGAGAATTCTAGTTTCCAAGGCAGGAATTCACGTGAAACACCATTGCAATCGCTTCGAATTGCAATCGCTACTGGAAGTGAATTACATTATCACCAACTTAACATTATCATCACCTTAACATTATCATCAACTTAACTTGGCACTGACGTCACTACGGGTGGAGCCAATAAGAGCTCACAAGCAGTCAGTGATCTCCTCTTATTCGCCAAGTAGGCGGTGACGTTTTATCTAGCTCGTTTTTCATATAGGCAAACGTCACGCTGACGTCACGATGTTTTTATCAAGAAACGTTCTAATGTAATTCATTTCCAGTAGCGATTGAATTTGCGATCGCCTGTTTCACTTGAATTCCTGCCTAAGAGAGGGCTTGAGCCCCCCTCCCCCCATATGGGGGCCAGTGCCTACCACCTGATGAAAGTTTAGCCAATTTTAGTATTTACTAGCAGTACCCGCACGGCGATGCCCGTGCAATAAATGTAAAGGAAGTTAACTAAATAAAGTTCAACTTACTCTTAAGACTTTTCGTCATTTCGTGTGTGTGTGTGTGTGTGCGTGTGACGAACTTATTTATTTTTAGCGAAATTTTTACGTTTCAATGGAACTTTTGACACATCTGTAGTGCCAAGATTTTCGAAAACTCTCAACTACCACAGCAATATTGCCCTTGAAATTTAACATAATTCACCGATTTAACCGTAATTTAAATGTAACATTGGTCGCCAAATCTTAATTTATTAACATAGGGAACCGATTGTGTTTGCCTCAGCCTCAACCATTCTTCCATGATTTTAATGTGAACATTAAAAGGCAAAAAATATAATGTCTTTCGTACTATCTCTTTGGAGTGATTACAATCTAATAGTGACCCTCAAATAAGCAAGATATCACTGGTCGGGAAGTTTGGAAAATTTCCCGATTGTTGCCAAAATTTACGACGCCAAATGCGAAAAGTAACTTAATAGCGGTGTTACCGAAAATGTCAGAATGGAACTATTATTGTTGAAAATTTAGTGATGTGGCGGCATTAAATATATGTTTTAAACATACAATAAAATACTCTTTAGACTGCAAACAACTACTGTTCCTTCCCAGAGCGTTTTCTTTTTTTTTTATTTGGAGAAAGTAGTGTTTCACTGGCTGGGAAGTTTGGTAAATTTCCTGATTGTCGTCAAACTTTACGACGCCAAATGTGAAGAAGAACTGAATAGCCATCACTAAATTTTTAACAATAATAGTTCCATTCTGACATTTTCGGTAACACCGAATTTTGAGGAAGTCAACTGAATAAATTTAAATTCACTCCAACCCTCTGAAAGTAAAATTATTATACCCTTTAGTTCAAATGCTCTCCACAACCTTTTAAATTCCACTTAAAGTCATGTTAAAGTTTAAATCAATTCGCCAAATAAATATAAAAGACAGAAAGTTTAAGTAAGTAACAGGAGATATTAATTAATCAAATTGAATAAATTTTAAAGGCTTAAATCTATACGCTAATTTAAACAACTATGTAACTTCAGGGACAAAAGAGCAGCGGATCTTGAAAATTGATCTAGTGTTTCAGTTCTGCGTACAGAGTTAGGCCTTGAAAATTGACTAAATTTGATTAATTAATATCTCCTGTTCTAATTAGCGGACAGAAACGTGCTAAAACTTTTCTTTTTCAGAAAAAAAAACCTTTCCAGCGATATATAATGTTTTGGGATTTGGGAAGGTTTTCCCCCCTCAATTATGGCGGATACACCAAAACTGAGACTAATTAATTAATTTAAAAATAACTAATTCGAAATTTAAAATTTGGCTTTCGAGGTGCATTACAGGGGGATACGTTCGAATTTTAGAGCCAAGTTTCATGTCTGTAGGTGCTGTGGGGGCTTCTGGCCAGCGGTTACAAACGTACAAACAAACGAACACCGTCATCTTTATATATATAGATTACAGACCGAGAGAGGATTTCAAAACTATTTTGAGAAGTGTCCCTTTCTCGTGAGATATCGTTATGAATATTACATACAAATTAATATGCGAAGCGATCGGAATGATCGAGCGAAGGAAAAGCGCAAAGAAGCATTTGCCTACCAACAGCTTACAAGTGATCGCCAAAAATTTTAACGCGCCAGAGCGAAAGAGAGGGTTTCGTTGTAGATCACGTGATTCGTCTTAGCGCTACTCACATCCACTGCTTCATCGGGAGATACGCGGTCTATTCATTTTTAGTCTGTGCTGCACACTAGATAATGTGGAAAGATAGTTACGAGGACACAGGCATATGATCTGATGTTTTGATTTCTTTTCAGTTTTGTGCGAAAAGAATAGAAAAAACGATGAGAACAAGGAGAAACTGCTATTTTGCTGTTTGCTCGAAACATTTATTTTCTCCCTCCAAAATTGAAGATTGGTGCTTTGGTAGGAGATGAAATGAATCATAAAGTTAAATTTCAGATATTGAATAGAAGTACACTTTGTGAAGTTCGGATTGAAAAAGAAACACTTCGTCTGAAAATATATATATACCTAGGGTGAAAACCTTCTTCTAGTTATAAGGAAACCCATTTACCAACTTTAAATAAGTTTAATATTCATTTTGTATCAAAGAGTTTTTTTTTTAACATTGTGAACAGTTTTGAAATAAAAAAGAAGGGTTGTGCGGGGGAAGGAGGGGGGATGAACCTGACAAATCTATAAGCTCATGCCAGCTCACTTTAAATATATTCATGTTTATTTACTACTTTCTAGACCATCACAAGCAAGAGAACTTAGTATTTAAATAAATAGAATCTAAAAAATATCACTTTTTTCCTATACAGTTTTATTCAAAAATTCAAAAAAATATGATCCCATTGAGATCCCAATCTAAAAATTGGTACAAACAAAGATAAAATACGCACGAATTTTTGAGATTTTTTTGAAAAAAATTCATTATATGTTTTTTGAGAAATTTAAATTTCATTTTTTTAAAAATAAAATTTTGATAAAATTAGTCATGTTGCATATCAGATTAAACGGCAACTAACGTACTTTAAAAATGCCATTTACCAAATCGTTCTATCTACAGGGTTGTCCAAATTAAACTTCCCCTACTCAGAGGCTTGTGCAGGACGTTGTATGGGTCATAATGTGATGAAATTTTGAAAACAGACACTTCAGACTATGCGCTCGAGATTTAATAAAGAAAAAAAAGTAGTACAAAAAGTTGCCGGTAGGTGGCGCTGCAGATTAACAAGACATTCTACAGATGTTCTATATGTGTGCCGTGGCTCTCTACAGCTCTTTCCATTCGTAAAACAGTGTGTTCCAAAGCTGAACGCAGTAAGTTTACTCTAATTCCACGAACAAGACCATTAATTGCGTTTTTAAGATGGGCCAAGGTTGTGGGGTGTTCTCGATAGACCCGATCCTTTAAGAATCAGCGTAACCAAAAGTCACACGGGCTGAAATCAGACGAGAGAGGAAGCCAAGATGTTGTGAAACAGCGGCTGATCACACGTGCATCGGTGGAAGTTGCCCGTAACATCTGTTGAACGCCACGAAGAATATGGGGAGGTGTGCACCATCCTGCATCAATACCATGTCCTGGAGGCGGCCACGTAGTAGAAGTTCACGAATTACGAACGTTGTCAACATGTCTTGGTACCGACTTCTTGTTACAGAGCAGTTCTTCAGCCGACGAAAGGCTCTTATCGAAGAGGAGTTTTTGTCATTCTGGTAAAAAAGTTTCACCAACAGAGCTTTGTCTTTCAAGGTTGGCATTGTGCATCAGCGAGTTGGAAACAACTGCCTGTGTAGAAACTGTTTTCCTCTTTTTCTGCAAATCATGTTGCTGTAAAACGCAAATAACTAGTGTTACAACGCCGCCTATCGGCAACTTTTTGTACTATTTTTTTTCTTTAATAAATCTCGAGCGCATGGTCTGAAGTGTCTGTTTTCAAAATTTCATCACAATATGACCCATACAACGTCCTGCACAGCCTTCTGAGTTGGGGAAGTTTAATTTGGACAACCCTGTATATTTGGTGCCGAGTTATGGTCTCTTTTATGTTCCCTCATCCATGGAAAAACGAGTGTTTTTCCAAAGTTTAAAGTCTCATAAACAAAAAAATAATAGAGATAAAAATCTAAAAATTGAGACTTTTGATTACCTCAAGGGGGTACAATTAATGAGCCAAATTTGAAAAATAATCCAAAAATGTGAGGAAAAATTTTTCTCAGATTTTGGATCACTTGACATGGAATGACCCCTCCATAAAATAGAGATGTCGAATACATATTCAGGCTTATTTACTTCTATTTCTCTAAACCTAAACAAAAGAGGAAGACCAATGAACCTCAAAGAACTTCTCGTTCAAGATTTGGAAAAAAAAGTACAGTTAATCTACCAATATAGATCAGTGAAAACTTGAACACATCCGTTATTGCTGAAGTTAAATTCCTTCTGTATATCACCCGTTTTATACAAATCTACATTTAAAGCAAAAATTTTTAATAGATTTTAGTTTAAGGTTTCGTTGTTATGTGTTTTGCTCATTAAAGATTTTTTTAAAGTAAGCAATGGTATCCACATAGCTTTTTCTGTAGAAAATTAGAAAATGGATTATTTTCAACTCAAAAAAAAAAATTCACTTTCAACACTTTAATCAAATATACCCTAGACATACAGCACTTAATTAATGTAATCACTTCGTTTTTGAAATCAAAATATTTGCTACAGTAATTTCTTGAACTTTTAACAAGCCATATCTTTGATTCTTAAAAAATGCTAGTTACCATTATTTACGCCCGAGCCCTTCTTATATTTAATTCTTTCTCAATTTGCAATTCAAATAAACTATAAGTAAGAGACGCCGCAGTCTGAAGCTAATGCAGAAAAGGGTGAAACAAAGACTGGCATACCATCTGTCCTATGACACATCTGTTTTGTCCGCTCAAAATTGATGTTTTATCCCTTTGGCCGATTTCCCAAATATACACTGGGTGGTGTAACGGGTGTACTCAAGTTCTAGGATTGCGAATATTTCATCATTCAAAGGTAGAAATTAAGTTCAACGCTGTAATATTATTACTAGAGCCGCTATATAGACAGGCCGACGCATCAAGATTAAGGGCCGAATTCAAGTGAAACACCATTGCAGTCGCTTCGAGGCGATCGCATATTGCAACCGCTACTGTAAGTCGAATTCAAGTAAATTCGTTTCACTTGAATCCAAATTTTGGAATTTGCGATTGCATTGGTGAGTTGCGATCGTCCGTGTTTCACTTGAATTCCTGCCTAAGTTTTACCACTTTGGATCCAATTCCTTAACTTTTACTTTCAAATTTTCATTGTTGCGGAGTAGGATTACCAGAAAAAAGTTTTGGCACATTGCTAAGCTTTGCCAAATCCACGTGCCGCTAATAATTGCTCATATAATGAAAAATTGCCAAAACGCGATTACTGGCCAGAAAAGACAACCACTCAAACACACAAACACGCGCTGGATCCAAAGTGGTGAAACTTAATCTTGATGCGCCGGCTCGTCTAAAGTATTGCTAATAGTTACTAGTATTTTGTTCTGAGTTTTAAATTTGAATATTATATATGTTGAAAAACGGTTACTAAGCAAATATAAGGTTGCCATGCGTAGATCAGATTTCATGCATGTGCATGAAATCACGATATTGAAAGCGAGATGTTCTTTTGAAGTTTGAGATTTTCATTTAAATTAAAAACATAGAAATTCTTGCTTTAAATTCTCTGAACAGAAATATAATATCTTTCGTAATGGATACAATAGATTCGCATCAAAACTCTTTCCTGGTTGCAAGATTATCTGCCCCAGGATCCGCCAACGTTGCATCAATGCTTGAAAAATCAAATGCTGCTAAAAATGAACTGGGAACGAAAGCAGTTGGTAAACATGTATTGAACGCCATTGTTGAACTTCATGCACAAGACGGATCATCGCTACAAGAAATCAAGGACACTTTGGCGTCTAAACATAAACTGAATGTCAATGAAAAGGATAATGATATATTGATGTTCCTCAAAGATGGGGTCAAGTCTGGACTTCTAACCTTGTCGAATGGCAAGTACAAGATTGCAGAAAGAGCTAGACGTAGAAGGTCTGGAAGTAGACGCAGAAGATCGGGAGGACGGAAAAGATCAAGGTCCAGAAGATCAGGAGGAAGAAAAAGGTCTTCTGGGCGTCGAAAAGCGTCTGGTCGCCGTCGCTCTACTAGAAGAAGACGATCAAGGAAACATAAGCATACCCCTGGCGATGAATGTGATATGTGAAACACTTCCTGCGATTAATCCCAAAATCTCATGTCATTGACTTGAAAAACAAGCGTTGAACTATCAGGGTAGAGAAAATCAGATTTTAACTTCTGAAGGAAATACACTACCTTTAAATTCACATCTGCAACTAAAGCTTTGAATATTTGAAAATTTTGTATAAGCATGAAATTGTTATCTAAAATATGTGCATCAATTAAAAAAAAAAGTATCTTATCTGAATGGATTTTTAGCCAAATGATATTTTTATTTTTCTTTAATATACTTTTGTTACAACAATTTTGAAGACGGTTTTAAATTTTCAGGATATTTCAATTACTTAGACTTTGGCACGAACGCCTATTTTTACTTTCTTTTTCGTAGTAAAGGAAGCATTGTGATCGCGAAAAAAAAATTCACTCATATTTGGGTCTAAATTTTGATTTTGCTCACCCCAGAACTAATGTTGAGTAGTTTTTTCGACCTGTCAGCACGTGCATGTGTACCTTCCAACATATAACCAGCCGAAAAATCCTTTTCAACCACCCCCGAGTTGAATACGACGAGTTTTCTCGTGACGTCTGTATATACGTAAGTATGTATGTCGTCGCATAACTCAAAAACTATATGCCGTAGAAGCTTCTAGTTTCGTATGTGAGCTGTGAGGGTGGTCTAGTTGTGCACCTCCCCTTGTGGTTGCATTCGAATGTTTACAAGGGGGTGTTTTATCACTTTTTTGGGGTAAATCAGTGTTAATTTCTATGCAGACTTATGTGATATGAATTGACGCGACCACTTGGCGATATATCGCCAAGCTTTTGGTCGCCAAGTGTTTGACGCCAAAGTGGCGACATGTCACGAAGTTGGCGACAAATTTGGCAAAAAAAATGTTTTTACTTTCTTCTATATCTAATATATAGAAGAAAGTATTGGTTTCGTGAAAATTTTCGAATGTCGAATTTTGACGGATTTGCACGTTTTGAGGTGCGCTGAGTCCATTTCGACCATTTTTGGAAAATGTCTGTCTGTGTGTCTGTCTGTGTGTCTGTCTGTCTGTGTGTGAGTCTGTATGTGTGTGACCAGTTTTTGTGGCCGCGCTAGAGCAAAAACTACTGCATGAAATCGAACAAAAATTTTTGCACATATGTACCACCATGTGAACTGGTGCACCTGACTTTTTTTTAGCGAATTCCTCCAAGGGGGGAGGAGCAATCGCACGTGATCTGCGCGGGGGTGATTGCTATATCTCAGAAAGTAACCGGCGGAATTAAACGAAAATTAGTATATAGGTAGACCCTACTGAGTACAGGTGCTGATTCAATTTGTTTGTCAATATCTTGAAGGGGGGTGGAGCAATCGCACGTGTTCTGCGCGAGGGTGATTGCTATATCTCAGGAAGTAACCGGCAGAATCAAACAAAAATTGGTCCATAGGTAGACCCTACTGAGTACAGGTGTTGATTTAATTTGTTTGTCAATATCTCGAAGGGGGGTGGAGCAATCGCACGTGTTCTGCGCGGGGTTGATTGCTATATCTCAGGAAGTAACCGGCGGAATCAAACGAAAATTGGTCCATAGGTAGACCCTACTGAGTATAGGTGCTGATTTAATTTGTGTGTCTATATCTCAAAGGGGGGTGGAGCAATCAAAAGTGCTTATTTTGTCATTGCACCTACTGTATCTCGGGAAATATTGCTGCGATTTGAATGAAATTTGGAATAACACTAACCCAATATGGAAACAGGCATCGAATAAATTTTAGCGCCAATCTCCCCAGGGGGAGGGTGGGGTGATTTTTGCGCTTAGTCAACAATGCGAAAAATTAATTCATTAAAAAATCGCTTTCACGCTATTTAATTATCAAAACAGCTGAAAACTTTCAATGATTTGAAATTTTTAACTGTTGCCAATTTCTTTTGACTAACAAATAAAATGTTTGCAATTAATCTAAACAAGGCTTTTGTAATGATTTCCAATTTCGCTCATTGATTCTGCATTTGCAGGGTTATTACGATAATTGGGAAATTGGTGCTGTTTCCAATTATTCGGGCGAGTACGTATTTTATTTTGTAACTGGAATTCATAAGATAGATATAGAAGAAAGTTTCGTGACGGCCACGACAGCTAGTTTGAATTTGGGTTTAATTTGTCACTATTGGCGATATTTTGTGAAAAATCCACTGAATGATGGCGATATTTAGAAAATTAATCAATGTAAAACATTTTTTTACATTGTTTCGTGGCAAACTAGGGGTGTAGATGTTTGAATTGTTATCTTGTTGCTCACTCCAAGCACTAAGGCATCTACTAAGAAATTTACACGTAAAAGGAAGTAGTGTGGGGTCCATACCAGATTTTTTTAACAACAGTCCTTTTATTCAGGCTGTATCAGATATGAACGAAATACACTGCTCGACATTGAAAATGCAACACCAAGAAGGAGTGGTCAGAAATTGATGAAATTTGGTAAGAAGACAGAGACAGCATGGAACAATAAGTGATATTTATTTCAAAATAAATAAGCAAAATTTAGAGCGAGGACGGCGTCGGCTCAGTAAGAAGGAGGACCACCGCGGACAGCGATGCACGAAGAAACACGTCTAGGCATGGAGTCAATAAGCCTGCGGATGGTGTCCTGAGGGATGGCACTCCATTCCCTTTCAACCATTTGCCACAGTTCGTCCTCTGAACGAGGCAGTGACAGGTTCCGCAAACAGCGTCCAATCACGTCCCACACATGTTCGATTGGTGACAAGTCAGGAGAGTATGGTGGCCAGGAAAGCATCTGTACACCTCGTAGAGCATGTTGGCTGATTCGAGCACTGTGAGGCCGGGCGTTATCCTGTTGAAAAATTGCATTTGGCAGACCCTGAAGGTAGGGGATTGCCACCGGCAGCAGTACATTATCTACATATCGTTGGGCCGTCATAGTGCCCCGAATACGAGCTAGAGGTGATACGGAATTGTATGCAATAGCGCCCCAAACCATTATGCCACGTTGTCGCTCTGTGGGGCGTTCCACAGTTACTGCCGGATTCGATCTTTCTCCACGCCGACGCCACACACGTATGCGATGACTATCGCTGGACAAACAGAAGCGGGATTCATCTGAGAACACTACGGTTTGCCATTCTGCCATCCACGTCGCTCTGGTCCGGCACCATTCCCAACGTTGGAGTCTGTGCTGTGAAGTCAATGGCAGTCTTCTTAGCGGGCGCCGTGATTGCAGGCCACGTGCAACCAGTCGACGGGAAATGGTTCTGGTCGACACAGGAACATCCAGGGTACCTTGCACGTGCTGCGGAATCGACGTACAAGTGACTTGAGGGTCCGCTACAGCTTGTCGGTGAATCCGTCGATTCAAGCGGTCTGACGTCACTCTGGCTGCACCTGCACCCCTCAATGTGGCTACATTTCCTCTTTCCAACCATCTCCGACACAGCCGATGCACAGTACTTGCATCCATGTGGGTATCAGCTGCAATTTGACGTATGGACCAACCTCCCCTTCTCAGTCCGATCACCATAACCCTTGTAAAGTCGTCTATATGCTGGAAGTGTCTTCGTTGAGGACGGCGTGGCATTTCCTCCTATCACACGTATCCTTCGAGACAAAAACCAAATTTCTCCGATAATTAGTCTGGCAGAAAAACCAACATGAACATAGCCCACTTTTCAACTTCATTCTCTTATATCTTACTTCACGTGCGTCGGAGAGCTGCGCATTTCATATCATTTGCATAACTCAGTGACGTGCGTCTACGGTAAAATTTGCATGAATTTCTGACCACTCCTTCTTGGTGTTGCATTTTCAATGTCGAGTAGTGTATGTTAGCATTTTTATTAGTCTTTGGCGTCAAAAAATTTTAGACTTGCAATACGAAAAGATCTGCGTTTTAACTGCGGCGTTGAAACATTGGCTCTAATTGAAAAAAGTCGCAGTTTTTCTCAGCTATTGATATTGAATTGGTAATAAATACTAAGGTAACTTTGCTTGGGTGTGTTTTTCAGATCTCTTTTAAGCTGCAGACATTTCAAAAGTTCGATTAATTAGTTTTCAAAAAAAAAAAAAAAATAAATAAATAATAATAATAATAATAATAATAATAATTTAAGAGAAACAGAACATCTAAAACTAGTGAAAGTTAAAACAATCTGCGAAGTAAGCGGTGTGTGAATTTTAGAGAAATTATTATATTGTGGAACATGCCACATTGTCGCACAACTTAATATCCACTGTTTCAAAGCCTCTGAGTTTCTTCATTGTACTGTGAAATTTTGGGTAATTTTAGCCCAAAATTTTACGGCGTTCATTCTCCTTTCTTTCCTGTTCAAATATAGCAACGAATTAATCTCTACAAAAATCCAATGCTTCCATATTGTACCAGTCCCATTATTTGGGGTATCAGAAGGATGGAGGTTGCAATTGCCCTTCCCCCGACTTTGGAAAATTGATGTTTTTGTTTTGTAGGCATGAATTTTGCTGTTTTTTGTCATAAACTACATTGAGTTTTTTCCACCCCCCAGTTTCCCACTCCCTACACATCCTGGAAAGAATCGAAATGATGGGTCTGTAATCAACTCACTCAAACTAAAAACTGACATTTCACCCTTTTTCCGTACACTCATCAAATTAAATGTTATTCATCTTCCAATAAGAATGCCTGACATTATCTGTCTATGAAGATCCTTCTGAGTAATGCACATTGGCGAAAGTTTCCGTCTTTGCCTTGATCAGCAGTGCGTGTTGAACAGGAACTTAAAATTCAAATGAAGATTAGTTGATGTTGAGTACAGCTTGTAATCCGGATTTAGGAAGAATAATCTTATCTGGAATATCAAAGACGGCACCGATTAATTCTAGTTGAGGTCGGTATTTCAAACGCATGTTTAACAGAAAGAATTTGTTGCAAAACTAGTATGAAAGAGATGAATAAATAACACTTTGTGCAATGAGTTACCGCCCGTAAGCCAGGGCTGAGGCAGAACTGTAGCAAATTCACCCACAGTTCGATCATATAGCATCCTAAGACTGCAGTTTCGCCCTTAACACTTTACCTGAAAAACATTTTGTGTATGCAATGTGCACGAAAAAAATATTTGTCAGTCAAAAAGAAAAATGCATAACTCCGAATACTTATTTCATAATTTTCCAGGGTCGGAGGAAGGGGGGGGTGATACATACTCAAGACGTGTTATAGGACAAAAACAAAATACATATACGAATATACTGTCCGTCCGTGAAAACCGCGCCTGGCACTCTCGAACCGTTCCACTTAAAAAAGGGTAGTTGGGTTGTGGGTGATAACTTTTCGAAGTTTTCAATTTAAAACTTGGACTTGCTATATCCTTTTGACATATTCAACTAAACTATGTATTTGAAATCATCATCATTCCACGTGTTTAATACGGTTCAAAATAGTACTTTTTATTATTATTCCCCTTATTGTTATCTTACCTGACATCTCTATTTTGGTAAGATCAGAGAAGACCTGACGCATGCGTGAATGCGCGGAAGGTTCTACCTAAGAATATCTAACAGTATATTTGCATTATGGTTCTAAAACTACAGGGGCGTAATTGACCTTTCCCCTGATTGCCGAAATGACGGATCTGCAGGGTTCATTTCTTTAAAAAAAAGAAAAAGCTCTGTATTTCGTGAGTGAATTTTCTTTTCATTGTAAAATAGTCATAATGTTAAATTTATAAAAGTCTTTAGGGAGGAATATTGTGCAAAGTAATAAACCTTTGATTAAAATCAAGACTCGTTGTTTTTAAACCTGGACAATGTGAAGAGAGAGGGGTGATAAGTGATGCCTTCAATTTTCCTAAAACTTTCAGGATATATTGGTAATAATACTAGTATGAGAAATAGTGAATTTTATCCCTTCTTAAATCTTAATTATTAACCTTGAATAGAGATCAAACTCAAATATTCGGATTCTGTGCTGGTCGTATGAGAAGAACTTTCCTCGCAGCTGCACCTTGCTTGAAGCATTTTAAAACCAATAAATTTAGTTGAAGGTGCCTTTGAGGGGCCGTACCATGCAAATAGAATCAGAAATGAACCATTGACGCAGAAATCTTTGTTAAATCTACACTCACTATCTGAATGGGGCTTTATTCTCCCAAGCGGCATCAATAACTACAGCACGATCTATCCTTAATATACAGTAAAATGGGGTGAATCGGAACACTTTTCAGCTTTGATTGTAAAAAAAGCAGTTAAAAGATTTTTTTTTAATTTGATTTTTTGGGTAAAAACTTCGGTCTTGCTTTACTTTTGATATTCCAAGCAAAGACAAAACATTTTGAACAGTTATTATTAAAATATATATGAAATTATGGGTGTTCCGAATCACCCCGCCGGTAGGGGTCAATCGGAACACATGTTAAAATTTTTATTTTTTTCAATTTAACCTGCAATAGGTCTCACGAACATGAGTAATTTTAATGGGGGAGAATAAGAACAGATAATTACTGTCAAATAAATGCATAATTTCAATACCAGTAAACGTGTATAATTTGTCAAAATTCAAAATAATTTTGAACTTATGAAAAATGAAAAGTAATTTTAAGAAATGCTTTTGAATTGAAATACAAAGATTTAAAATGAATGGAAGGCACTCATGTCGTCCACAAATATGTACTTGTCCTTAAAACTAGCAATTGTGACGTGGCTTAAGTTTTTTCATAACATCTCCTGGGATCAACTCTGCCTTTTCTTTAGTTTCTTGAAATCTCTGGGTTTCGGGGATTGTCCTGAAAGATTTTTCCGCTTATTCACCACTGTCTGTGTGCTGGAGGTTTTACTACATAAAGTCTGTGACTTTCCCCCTCGTATTTTAAGTAAAAAGAAGTCTCCTGGAGAAAAAATCGTTTGAAATCTGCAACTTTTTGTCATTCTAAGATCTAGTTGCTCACGAGAAGGGATAAACAGTAATAAATCCTTGTCCTTGTCTTGATTAGAAGAAGTGAGGTTAGAATCTTGATTTTTCAAACAGTTTCTTTCAAATAAGTTTGAATTGGAACAACAGAACTAAGTGTTCCGATTCACCCCGCAATTTTTTTTCCTATGGCATTTTTCAGAATTCTCCATTTTTATGACACAATTTAGAAAAAATGTTAATTCTAATGCGGTATTCTGTTGTTCAGATGCATGTATAATTGAAACATACCACTCTTAGTTATATAAAAAAAAGAAGGTTTGTTCTTGCATACGAAGTTTTGCAGTCTATGGGAATGTGATGTTTTCTAGCATTCCACGTGCAGCCCTCCTTAGAAGCCAATAGCGTTGCCAGATTGACAAAAGTAATTTTTTCCTACTTCCTATGATCTTACCTTACAAAAAAAAAAATTTCATGGCGAAAAATACCCAATAGTTTATTTATGAAGAATTTCTTTGTACGGTCGGGAAGTTTTGTTCCGATTGACCCCGCTGTTCCTATACACCCCATTTTACGGTAGCTCCCCCAGAAGGGAAGGGGAGCAAACTATGAAAACACAATACAATTTCATCGGAAAACAAAAACCACGCCCACTGATATATAAATACATTGATTTCTCATGGTCGGGGATGGAGGGCAATTGACCTCTCCTGACCCCCCGAAATGACGAGCCTGCAAAGTTTTCAACAGTAAACTGAATCGTTTAGGATAAACTCCCCTAAGTCCACTTTTTATGAAAAATAATCTTATTTAAAAAATATATGTTTAAAAAATATTTTTGAAAAAAAAAATTGAACCGACTTTGGAACTTCACTCAGCAAATGCTCTAAAAAGTAAAAAATAATTTTATTCTTTGAACACCATCGATACTACATTTAAACATAAGTTTTGAAGTCGGCGCAAAAAAGCTGAATAGAATCATTCAAAACTATAAATATAAATTTAAATGAATCCAGGTTCTATATTGGCATTCGCATTCATTGAAAAATACATATTTATGTAATGGTACAAATATTCAGCTCTCAATTTTCAATGATTTCTCTGAAAATGTTGGCAAAATATAGTAAACATCATTTTACCTATAGTTTTTGCGCCGACTTCAAAACTTATAGTCCGGCGGCATAGCGAAAGGATTATTCATTTTGAGGTAAAAGCAAAATTTTTTGTTAATTATGTTTTTGGGTCAATAAGGATCATTTTAAGCCACGGAGGCATTCGCTAAGTTACTTGGATCATATTTTATAGCGTCTCAAACTTATTTTACGCGCGCATAGGACTTACAGTCCAGTCATATTAGATATTAAATTCGCTCATCATGTTGTAGTTCTAATTTTTTAATATGTTGTTTGGGTCACCTAGGGTAGTGTAAATCTAAGTTTGCAGTTTTCTAAAACTTGTGCTCGCCGCGTAACTCGCGAAAAACTACGAAATTTTCCGACTTTTTTCAGTTTCCCCTTATAACTCCTAAACTATGCAACTTTTGAATAAGCATGTGGCTACCCATTTTAAAGAACACTAAATTTCGAAGAATTTAAGCTCACGTGGTGCTCTGTGAGCCGAATAGCTTAGGAGATATGGTATTTCAAAGGTCATTTTTTGCGAAAAACGCAAAAAAAAAACATGCTTTAATCTCATTTCGGACCAAATATCGACATAAATTCCTACGCTACAAGCAAAAATTGTACATTAAGTTACGGTACATTTAATTGGTTTATTTAAGGCAAAATTGAAGTCTGTAAGTTGAATAGTTCTTTTATAATCTCGAAACAACAAATAATTGTTTTTGCGAAAAACCTCGAAATTTTTCGACTTTTTTCAGTGTTTCCTTTGTAACTCTAGCTTTATGCAACTTATGAAAATACATGTGGCTACCTATTTTAAAGAACACTAAATTTCGCAGAATTTAAGCTCACGTGGTGCTCTGTAAGACGAATAGTTTAGGAAATATCGTTATTCGAAAATGTGTCATTTTTTGCAACAAATGAAAAAAAAAAAAAAAACACGCTTTAATCATATTTCGGACCGAATAGCAACAGAAATTTCTACTCTACAAGTAAAAAATGGACATTGAGTTGCAGTACATTTGATTGGCTTTCATTTAAGGCAAAATTGAAGTCTGTAAGTTGGATAGTTCTTTTATAATCGCGAAGCAACAAATATTTGTTTTTGCGAAAAACTGCTAAATTTTCCGACTTTTTTCAGTGTTTCCTTTGGTACTCTAACTTTATGCAACTTATGAAAATACATGTGCATACCCATTTTAAAGAACACTAAATTTGCAACAGTTTAAGTTCTAGTATCGCTCTGTAAGACGAATAGTGTCGGAAATATCATACTTTGAAAATAGGTCATTTTTTGCGAAATTAAAAAAAAAATGCTTCAATCGTATTTAGGACCAGATATCAACATAAATTCCAACTCTACAAGTGAAAAATGGACTTTGAGTTACAATAAACTTAATTGACTTTCATTTAAGGCAAAAAATAAGTCTGTAAGTTCAATAGTCCTTATACAATCGCGAAAAAAACAATCATTTGCTCTTGCGAAAAACTGCAAAATTTTCCGAATTTTTTCGGTGTTTCCTTTATAACTCCTAAACTAGGCAACTTTTGATGATACATGTGATTACCCAATTTAAAAAACATTAAATTTGCAAAAATTTAAGCTCTAGTGACGCTCTTTAAGACTAATAGTATAGGAGTTATGAATGAAACACTAAAAGAAGTCGGAACATTTAGCAGTTTTTCGCGAAATCAAAGTGACGATATTGAAAGTACTTTTGAAATTACAGACTTCTTAACTTTTCTGAAAACAGACTTAAAATTTAAAGTGTTTTAATTTGTTAACAATCTGGTGTTTTTATTACAAAAGCAGGATTTGAACATTTTGAGGGTTCATCTCAGCGGGTCTCGTCATTTTCACAACCCCCATTTTTGCACAAAGAAGTGCAAGGGAGACCAGCTTTTCCACAACCGCATCGAGATGTACGACACTTCGTCCTGCAGGCACACGAGATTATTTCCTGACAGGCTACGGAAGCAGGGGGAATCGAAGTCCATTTAACCTGAAAATAATTAGATTTTAGTTGTATTACTACAATAAAACGTTTAAGTCAACGTAAAGTTATAATAAAAGAAAAGAAGGTAGGAATACCTTCCAAGTCACAGGAGATTCGCTAGATTTTATCCAGCCATACTCTTGAGGGTCAGGCAGCACAGGAGTTACCTGCAGACTCTTCTTCCATGCATGCCCAGCTCGAAATGACGTTTGAAGAGCATGCTGTATTAGTGCGTCCTGAGTTGGGGGAATATTTTCGATTTCCCTTCCTTTAGAGAAGAATCAAGTTTTCCGCACGGCGTTGACGGTATCATCTTCACTGCATCTATCATATAATACTACGACTTACTTTTTCAGCCAGGAACCATACACAGTATTTCTGCTGGAGTAAAGGGTTGCGAAAGAGATTTAAATACTTCGTTAAGCGCAGGTAAAGATTGTCATGTTGACCAAGCTGATCGTTTTCATTTGTTTCTAAAAGACGAAGTTGTGTCACAACCTGTAAAAGCGTGGAACACTTCAAGTCCTGAACACTTTTCTGGACCAAGTCGTTTAGCAATGTCGCAGATATCAAAGATTCGGTACGATTTTCCTGTACCTAACTGGCACCACCCACAGCTGATCACATCCCTGGAGGTCTTGAAGAAGCGCAGTGGCCAAGACGACAACATCGGTGTCCACTGTCCTGATGAAAATTCGACTGCAACCATCCCAAGTAGCATACTTCGTTTTTTAAAAGTTGTAAAATGGTTATTAACGTTGTAACAACCGATTAAAAACGTTTATAAAACGTTTAAACGTTTTTTGTGCTACCTAGGATGTGATGCACATGTATTTTCATAAGTTGCATCAAGTTAGTTACAAAGGAAACTGAAAAAAGTCGGAAAATTTAGCAGTTTTTCGCAAAAACAAATATTTGTTGCTTTGCGATTATAAAAGAACTATCCAACTTACAGACTTCAATTTTGCCTTAAATGAAATCCAAATAAGTGTACTGAAACTCAATGTCCATTTTTTTACTTGTAGAGTAGGAATTTCTGTTGCTATTCGGTCCGAAATGTGATTAAAGCGTGTTTTTTTTTTTTTTTTTTTTTCATTTTTTGCGAAAAATGACACATTTTCAAAGTACGATATTTCCTCAACTATTCGTCTTACAGAGCACCACGTGAGCTTAAATTCTGCGAAATTTAGTGTTCTTTAAAATGGGCAGTCACATGTATTTTCATAAGTTGCATAAAGTTAGAGTTACAAAGGAAAAACTGAAAAAAGTCGGAAAATTTCGAGGTTTTTCGCAAAAACAAATATTTGTTGTTTCGAGATTATAAAAGAACTATTCAACTTACAGACTTCAATTTTGCCTTAAATGAAAGCCAATTAAATGTACTGTAACTTAATGTACAATTTTTACTTGTAGAGTAGGAATTTATGTCGATATATGGTCCAAAATGTGATTAAAGCATAATTTTTTTTTGCGTTTTTCGCAAAAAAGTGACCCTCTTTGAAATACGATATCTCCTAAACTATAAGGCTTACAGAGCACCACGTGAGCTTAAATTCTTCGAAATTTAGTGTTCTTTAAAATGGGTAGCCACATGCTTATTCAAAAGTTGCATAGTTTAGGAGTTATAAGGGGAAACTGAAAAAAGTTGGAAAATTTCGTAGTTTTTCGCTAGTTACGCGGCGAGCACAAGTTTTAGAAAACTGCAAACTTAGATTTACACTACCCTAGGTGACCCAAACAACATTTTAAAAAATTAGAACTACAACATGATGTGCGAATTTAATGTCGAATATGACTGGACTGCAAGTCCTATGCGCGCGTAAAATAACTTTGAGACGCTATAAAAAATGATCAAAGTAACTTAGCGAATGCCTCCGTACCTAAAAACGTTCAAAAAAGGTCCCAAAACAAGAATCTAAAAAAAAATTGCTTTTACCTCGAAGTGCACAATTCGGCCAAAATTTGGCTTTATGCCGCTCTACTATTATGTTTAAATGTAGAATCGATGGTGTTCAAAGAATAAAATTATTTTTTACTTTTTAGAGCATTTGCTGAGTGAAGTTCCGAAGTCGGTTCAATTTTTTTTTTCAAAAATATTTTTATTTTATTCTTTTTAGTGTAAATGTACATATGAAATAAGGTAATGTTTCCATTGCAAAACTTCACCTAATTTTCTTAAGTAAATGCTTCATAAAATAAACTATGTAAGAAAAAAAAGAAAGAAAGTATCAACGCGTCTAAAATTTTAAACGATTGACACTAAAAAATAATCCTTGTTATTCTCTGGTATTTATTTGTGTACTAGTTTATTAAAGGCTAAATATAACGGCTTTTCAACTAATTTATATTTCAAAACAACACTAGATTCTCGCAGTTCATAAAATTTCACGACATATTACATACGTGGCCCGCTAATGAGTTTCATGTTTGCTTCAGTTAAGCCTTCATTCAAAATTTTCATGATCATTATAATAACTGTTTCATATCAATCACTTTCTGTAACAATGGATTTTATATTAAATCATTTAGGACAAATCGCTTTAAATTTGAGCAAAAATTTGGAGATTTTCCTCACTTTCTTCAGAATTCCTTTATCAAACCGTATGTAAATTAAGACTATTAAAACCTGAAATATTACGAATCAATCAGTACTTGGTACGACTTTCAGTTCGTTGGAGTTCAGGAGAAAAAAGCAGAACATAGAAAGATACTCGGTTTAAAATTTTCAAAAAGACCATAGAAAGGAATTTCATTATGCAATCCAGAGAAGCCTGGCGTTCAAAATGGTCATTATTACGATTACTGTGATCCCAATTTCTTTTTCGAAAGATTTCTGCAGGTTCCCGTTATCGAACCCGGACCATGAGAGGATGGGATCAATCGGAAAGAAAGACCTTTCTAACAAAAAAAGAATTTTTGAAATCGGTCCAGGCGTCTTCGAGTAATCTTGTAACATACCGAAAAAAAAAATTTCTCCGACGAATTGTATAACCTCCTCCTTTGTTGAAGTCGGTTAAAAAGCTCCGTTGCCGATTTCTTAAGGGCAATAGATCAAAAACCACTTGGTATCAACAAAAGGTGAATATAAAGCAAGGGTTTTAAGTCAAATCCCTTTAGATCCATGGTTCCACCTTCGGGACTATGGGTTTTGAGAAACGGATATGTCTGGTTTTGATTCTGTGGATTCAACTATACTCGGTTACTTTAAAATAGGCGTATTAAGTTTAGAAATTTTGCGTCTTCTCCACGGAAACGGTACGAAAGAAAACAGCTCCTCCTCTCTTTTTTTATGCAGTGCTGTTGAGGCCTTTCATTTATTTTTTTATCGCATTAGGCTTACGCCTTTATTTTTATTCTCATGTCTCAGTCATTTCTCAACGTTTTCCAACAAATCTAGAAATACATTAATACAGCAAAAATTTCTAAGTAAATGTTGTGCTTTAGTAACGTTGATTTTTCAATAGGATAATTGTTTACACACAAAGCAATTTAAACCGTTTGCATTTAATCATTGCTGCAAAAGCTAAGTGGGGAAAAAGTCCTTAGCGCCGTAACTGTGACAACCATCAGGGGAAAAGTG